>MU261938.1:0-83866 GCA_020310875.1 Ceratopteris richardii
TAGTCTCTCATAAAATAAACCCACCACATAATATGCTCCTGAAGCTATCACTTTGTTCCACACAATCCATTACATTATTCGGACTAAACTTTGTCCTTGTGTGCACTTTAATAAATAGAAATCTACACCTTCATCATTGTCCTCTTCTGCATTGTCTTCAAAGTTGTCATCCACTACCAATGCATCTGATAGGTAGTTGCCATCACCTTCAATGTGAAATTGGAAAAGGATGAGTCTTTTGCTTCATCTGACTCAATGATAGGAGTCAAAGTATGGTACACCCAATTTTGAATGTTGCATTTGTTGATGCATCTTTTCCACTGACCATGGATACAATGAAAGCAATAACATGTTAGTCCTCTGGCACCAATGCAATGTCTAACTAACCTTGAATAGCCATGAATCGAATGCAAGGATTGAACTTGAGATATCTCCTTCTAATCACAAGCCTTCTCCCAGTTCATTTCCTCAATCTTCACTTCCTAGAAGACCCGTGTGACATCTCTCCCTTTTGACTCTCACAAATGTCCCCTGAGAAATTTCACAACATCTGTAGCACACTTCAGCATTGCACCTTCAGGTTTAAGTTGTTCATGGGTTAGCGCCCTTTTCACAACTGCACCTACACCATCATGTTCTCCCTTTTCGTGCCCTGACTCAAGAGAAGTTCCATATCAATAGTCATGCCTATTAGCCCTAGATATCTTCCTACAAAGTGAAATGGACATTTAACTTTAATTTGAGAAGCTCCACCATTTGACCATACCCAATGTTGGCTTAATTCAAGATTTACCTCTCTCAACCATTGCCTATGTAATTGGAAAGAATGTTGCACAAGAAGGGTTTCATGCTTCTTGTTATCGGAAATGAAGAAGTGGATTACCTTTTTAGGAATACCCTCCAAACAAAAATATGTGATATGCACAAAAATTGTTACCTGTACAGACCACCAATGCATAGATTGTATTTCATTTTGCTCACGGAATGTATAGTTTTCTGCAAAATCAACCACTGAAACCACAACATCGCGTGGGAATTCAGAGACACACATCTTAAAACTGATTTTCTTGCCATAAATAAATGAAATTGTGCTTGATAAATTTCTTTATAGTTTTCTCACATAATCCTGTTACAACTTTAGGATTCATCTCCCTCTTTATCAATTCTTTCCTTTTATGAACTTGTCGTTCATACATTGACTCGACATTCTCAAAGATCTTTACAGGAATATGATATTCCTCAATGCTAGTCTCTCTCGGACACCACTTAAAATGTCCTACTCGGCAATAAAGAGCACTCACCCATCACACATCTGTACTGGTGGAATGTGGTATCATTTTGACATGGACATAGAATACTCTCTATAATGTTGCTAATCGATCAAATGTAGTTGCTAAAGCCTTGCACCTTGATGTCTCCCCCACTTGACAAATAGAATAATCACATTTACAAAGATAGCTATGCAGGACCGAGCTTGATTGACGTAGGAGATTGATTTCATCCTTAAGGTATGACATTTCAACGTGATAAATGCGGCAACATGTGAATCTATCTTTCAATCAGAGTCTTAACAAAATATGGCTTCACGATTCCAACTTTCGAAGCTGGATATTTATCATTGGATGCAATTGTTTGAAGCGTATAAATAGCTCTATCTACATTATAGAAACAAGTGGTTATTAGTAGTCATTAATTAGCTAGTTATCAGTTTGCGATTACTAAGTAGTTGGTGGTTAGCTGTTACAAGGTGTTAGATTGTTACTAGTTAGTTCTCAATAATTAGCTATTACTAATTAGCTTGTTAGTAATTAGCTATTATTAAGTAGCTGGTTCTTGGTTTGTTATTTGTAATTAGCTATTACTACGTAGTTCGTTCTTAGTTAGTTCTCAGTAATTAACTATTACTAAGAACAATTAGCTTATTAGAAATTAGCTATTACTAAGTAGTTGGTTCTTGGTTAGGTGTTTGTAATTAGCTATTACTACTTAGCTTATTACTAATCAGATATTACTAAGTACCTAGATCTTGGTTAGCTGTTTGTAATTAGCTATTACTAATTAGCTCGTTACTAATTAGCTTGTTACTAATTAGCTTGTTACTAATTAGCTTGTTACTAATTACCTATTATTAATTAGCTTGTTACTAATTAGCTATACTAAGTAGCTGGTTTTTGGTTAGCTGTTTGTAATCAGCTATTACTAATTAGCGTGTTACTAATCATATATTACTAAGTAGCTGGATCTTGCTTAGCTATTTGTAATTAGCTATTACTAATTAGCTTGTTACTAATTAGCTTGTTACTAATTAGCTTGTTACTAATTAGCTATTACTAATTAGCTTATTATTTATTAGCTATACTAAGTAGTTGGTTCTTGGTTTGCTATTTGTAATTAGCTATTACTAATTAGCTTGTTACAAATTAGCTATTACTAATTAGCTCGTTACTAATTAGCTATTACTAATTATCTTGTCATTAATTAGCTTGTTACTAATTAGCTTGTTACTCATTATCTTGTTACTAATTAGATATTACTAATTAGCTTGTTAGTAATTAGCTATTACTAAGTAGCTTGTTCTTGGATAGCTGTTTTTAATTAGCTATTAATAATTAGCTTGTTACTAATTATCTATTACTAATTAGCTTTGTACTAATTAGCTTGTTACTAACTAGCTTGTTACTCATTAGCTTGTTACTAATTAGCAATTACTAATAAGCTTGTTAATAATTAGTTATTACTAATTAGCTTGTTAGTAATTAGCTTGTTAATAATTAGCTATTACTAAGTACCTTGTTCTTGGTTAGTTGTTTGTAGTTAGCTATTACTAATTAGCTTCTTACTAATTAGCTATTACTAATTAGCTTGTTACTAATTAGCTTGTTACTAACTAGCTTGTTACTAACTAGCTTGTTACTAACTAGCTATTACTAATTAGCTTGTTACTAATTAGCTTGTTACTAACTATCTTGTTACTCATTAGCTTGTTACTAATTACCTATTACTAATAAGCTTGTTAGTAGTTAGCTATTACTAAGCAGCTGGTTCTTGGTTAGTTGTTTGTAACTAGCCATTACTAATTAGTTTGTTACTAATTAGCTTGTTACTCGTTAGCTTGTTACTAAATAGCTTGTTAGTAATTAGCTATTACTAAGTAGTTGGTTCTCGGTTAGTCGTTTGTAATTAGCTATTACTAATTAGCTTCTACTAATAAGCTATTACTAAGTAGCTTGTTACTAATTATCTTGATAGTAATTAGCTATTACTAAGTAGCCGGTTATTGGTTGGTTGTTTATAATTAGCTATTACTAATTAGCTTGTTAGTAATTAGCTATTACTTATTAGCTTCTACTAATAAGTAATAGCTTGTTGCTAATTAGCTTGATAGTAATTAGCTATTACTAAGTAGTTGCTTTTCGATTAGGTGTTTGTAATTAGCTATTACTTATTAGCTTGTACTAATAAGCTATTACTAAGTAGCTTGTTACTAATTATTTTGATAGTAATTAGCTATTACTAGTAGCTGGTTATTGGTTAGTTGTTTGTAATTAGCTATTACTAATTAGCTAGTTACTAATTAGCTATTACTAAGTAGGTGGTTCTTGGTTAGCTGTTTGTAATTAGTTATTGCTAATTAGCTTGTTACTAATTAGCTATTACTAAGTAGCTTGTTACTAATTACCTATTAATAAGGAGCTGGTTCTTGGAGAGGCGTTTGTAATTAGCTATTACTAGTTAGCTTCCTACTAGTAACCTATTACTAAGCAGCTGGTTCTTAGTTAGTTCTCAGTAATTAGCGACTACTATTTAGCTTGTTAACAGTTAGTTATTATTAAGTAGCTAGTTGTTGGTTAATTGTTTATAATTAATTATTACTAATAATCTATTGCTAATTCGCTTGTTACCAATTACCTATTACTAAGTAGCTAGTTCTTAGTTAGTCATTAGGAATTATCTACTACCAATTATCTTGTTAGTAATTAAATATTACTAAGTAGCTAGTTCTTGGTTAGCTGTTTGTAATTAGCTATTACTACGTAGTTTGTTCTTGGTTAGTTGTTTGTAATTAGCTATTACTAATTAGCTTGTTACTAGTTACCTATTACTAAGTAGTTGGTTCTTAGTTGTTAGTAATTAACTATTACTATTTAGCTTGTTAAGAGTTTGTTATTATTAAGTAGCTACTTCTTGGTTAGTTGTTAGTACTTAGTTATTACTAATTATCCTGTTACAAATCAGCTATTACTAAGTAGTTGGTTCTTGGATGGTTATTAGTAATTAGCTATTACTAATTAGCTTCTTACTAATTGGCTATTACTTAAGAGCCATTTTCTTGGTTAGTTACTTGTAATAACCTATTAGCTTGTTACTAGTTAGCTATTACTATTAGATTGCTACTATAAGTTACTTGTTACTGGTTCTTGTATAATTAGATAAAATGGTGAACTGATGATTGAAAATAGGATTACCTGAGAAACATCAAGAAGGAGAACAGGATGTTCCAAATATTGATTTCTGCCAAGTCGGGTCGTGCTTATATCCTTCTTATTTGGTGACACCCTGCTCTCTGTTGTCCAAAACGTGATAATCATATGCTTGACCTCTTGTATGATTCATGTGGTACGTGTTGCCCTACGAGTTGCCTTCAAAAAACTATGATGAGACTCAACTATACTTAACCGTCCAATCATATCATAAACGACTTCCCTGCTTACTCTCCCAATACCCTAGAAAGTCTTGAAATATTTATCTGATTTGTTGATGAATATGCATCACTATTTAGAGCCATCATCAATGTTGATCTCTTCAATACAAGGTCATCAGAATTCTTTCTGATACTTTGCAATGTATTCCAAAGATTGATGAAAAGGGCACATGTTACATGATGTTTGTTACTACCCATTGCATCAAAAAGTTGCACAATACATGGACTCTGCAACATCCTATTTAGTTCCTCGATTTTATCTTCACAACATAAGTTTTTAGTTTGATTTTTAAAATACTTCATGATCTTATCCACAATGCCATCCAAGTTTCTTGAACTACAATTAGCATTACCCTCCACATTAGTGCCCGACCTTGACGTTATTGTGTCTCTATAGTTCCTTTTCCTTTCCTTCCAATAACATCTTAATGCTTGCTGATCACTATCCACTACTGGTATTGTATTAACTTCCATCAGTTCGCTTGTCCGAGATTGCCCTGCATCAACACACTACAAATGATGAGGAAACCATAAATACAATAACATCTACCACTCATCAATCCACTTTATTATATTGACTTTACATTAAGTATGCTCACCTATTATCATTATGTGCTCCATCACTTACGTATGTAGACTTGTCATACCACTTTTAAACCTACAACAATCATCCAAAACCTTAGATGTTAGATACAATGAATGAACAATATGAAACTAAATGGACATTGTTAGGCATACTTTTAAACCTGCAAAAATCATCCATAATCTAAGATGTTACTCGTATATAACTTCCTTTGTTTTTAGAGAACAAGAAAAAAGTAGATTAATGAGGGAATTGTACAAAATGTGCAGGGTCAAGAGCCCACACATCACCATAAAATCAATGTCATCAGTCTTTACAACGATAAGCTACACCATTTGACCATACCCAATGTTGGCTTGAGTCAAGGTTTAGCTCTCTCAGCCATTGCCAATGTAATTGGAAGCACTATTGCACAAAAAAGGTGTCATGCTTCTTGTCATCAAATATGAAGAAGTGGATTACCTTTTTAGGAATGATCTCCAAACCAAAATATGTGATATGCACAAAAATAGTTATCTATACAGACTCAGGATGCAGCACGTAGAGAAAATACATATAGTGATGGAGTCCCTCTCACTGTTCCCACTCAACATGCAGCATGTAGAAAAACTCACAGACGAGAAGAGGTATTGCGGCTTTCTCTCCAACATGCAATATGCAAAGAAATAGTTATCAATATTCCCCACTCAGGATGTAGGGTGCAGAAAAAATGCCTATTGTGATGGAGTCCCTCTCATTGTTCCCCACTCAACATGCAGCACACAGAAAAACTCCCAAGTGAGATGAGGTACTGCGGCGTACTCTCCAACATGCAGCACGCAGAAAAACCCACGTCATGAACGTTCCACGTAGGAAGTTGGAAAAGCATTCTTACTCTACAACCCATAGAAATTGCATTAAGCTTTGTAATGTATTTTTTGTCCCAAGGATACATGCTAATGGTGGCTTCCAAAGTCTGTTTTTGGCTCTTAAAAGAGTCGATTTTCCACTTCAACTTGGGCTAATAATATCCAATACAGAGCTTTTGGGTCGACCTTATTCTTGGCAGCATGAAAGTTAGGGAACCCGAAGTGCAATGACCAGAAGCAAATGCGAGAACGGATTCTTTAGAGTTGATTAAAGCCTCCGATTTTGTGTTGGGCAGGTACGTCTTCCATCGCCCATCAAGACAGTCCCTGAAAGATTTGGTCCTGACTCGTTACAATAGCACATGATCAACAAAATAGCAGCCAAGAAAACTTCTGCCTTGCATGCTCCATAACAAATGTATGGCTGCCAAAGACAACAATCAGCTACACAAAAAAACTCACAGGTGAGATGAGGTACTACGGCAGACTCTCCAACCTACAGCAAGCAGAAAAACCCAGGTCATGAACGCTCCAACATGCGTACTACCGCCTACTCTCACCCCACCACCTCCCTTTTACTCCTCTTTCAATAACCATTGCATGATGTTCAGCTAAGAAGGATCAGGTTTTTCCATTAACATCACTTTTTTGTAACCATTAACATGCTTTCACTCGTCAGGGAGAGCTTCTCTACTGGGGAGATTAGCTTGACATATGTGCCCATGCAAGAGAACATTGCACACCTTTTTACGAAGCCTCTGTCTAGGGAGAAGTTTGAATCTTTCCACAAAGCTTTGAGCTTACTTCTCTTTGTGGATTGATTCCACATAGCTTGGCACTTCCTTTTACATGCATGCCAGCTCCTTGTTCACTGCATCACTCCCAGAGGGGATTTATTGATATATTTAGGTAGTGATGTGTGTGAACACTCTATGACCATCGGGGCACTTTTTCCCTCTTTAGAAGGTTTTTTCCCCCGCTTGTATATACGCCTATTGCCCTAATGGGCTACTTATCTTTGTACATTCTAGTGGTAATAAATTTTTAGCATTGTGTGTTGTGCTCCAAGCTTCTTCTTCTTCCTCGTGTTGTTTGCATGCTTTCGCACACATCTAACTCCAAGAGTCACTTGAGAAGTCTTCCCAAGGTTTGCCCTTTCATGGGAAATTGTTTCGAATAGGGTAACCCATTTCCCTAATGATCGTATTTTACTCTATTGAACATTGAATTTAATATTCTATGCAACTTTAGTAGTCCTTACTATCTACGTGAAAATGGACAAGCTAAAAGTACTAATAAAAGGCTACCAACAATGATCAAGAAACTTATTCAATACTGTTCTCATGGGACCGATTGTTACTTTCTATTTTATGGGCTTATTGCACAAGATATAAAGTGGCTACTGGCTTCATTGCTTTCAAACTTGCTTACGGTCTGAAGGTCATTGCACCCTATGGAAATAGTAGTCCCTAGTCTCATAATTGTTGTGGATAAAAAACTCTTCCCGAAGGACTCTAGTTATTCCCTCTTACATGCACTCCGTTAGCTCCATGAAAATCACTTTCAAAGTTTTCTGCTTCTTTAATAATTGCAACTTCGTCAAGCATGCACTCGTGATGGGTATATTAGAACCTCTATATTTTGTGAAGGGCAGTTCGTTTTGTTCTACAATGCAAAGGCTGAAAGAGCGGCAGGTAAGTTCAAAGTCAGATGGTTTGGATGTTATCAAATTTTGACACAACTAATGTGACAACATTCTCAGTCAAAACGTTGACTAGTAAACTGCTATGATTGTTGGTCAATGGTTCCAAATTTTGCCCTTTTTTATCCTTCATGGACATGATGGCTCCACGCTCGCATTCATAGTGTGCTGTTGCCCGTTCAAGATTTCATAGAAATTCCATGCATTTGTTACTCTAGATTGCGTTTTCCTTTTCAATATGATTTTTACTCCTCGTGCCTTTGTCCTCTTCTTCTATTTAAGATTTTTTTTGTTGTTATGCCTTTTATCTTCTGCCCTTACTTTCTAGCTCCCCTGTGTCTTCTATTTACCTCATGGCTATGGAAGCCCCCAATGGCATTTTGAGGGCTACCAAAACCAATAAATCTTGATGGAGGTTTGTCATGATCATCCACAAAATAAATAGCTATAGACTAACTCATTGCAGATGGATGCTTTAATTATCTGGAGACTCTCCAGGAGATATTGCATAATTCTTGTATATATAGAGGGAACCTCTAACCAAATCAAAAAGGAAAAATACATTTCATATATCTGGATTTATAGTTTACATAGATCTAGAATATTTGGCTTGCCCCCTTGAAACATTGTCGTATACACACAGTGGAGATTTGATATAGGAAATGACAAAAGAATAGTTTTATAACATTATATTGCATGTAGAAGTACATAATCAAGAGAGAAACTCTCCAATTCTAGTTTACAAATATCTTCTTTTTTATGGGAACTATATGAGTCTATGGAGAGTCTTCGACCCTCTTGATTTTGCTACCTCCTATAGTGCTCTATCTCCTTCTTCTAATTTCATTTAGCCTCTGCATCATCCTCCATTTGACACTTCCCACAAGCCTCTTGGAAAGCCCTCTATATAGCCTCGAAAGCTTGAGTTCTCTCTCATTCTCACTAATCCATGATAACTTCATTGTTGAAGATATCCTCAACGATAATGAAGCTACACAATGCATGTAGCCCCTACAATCCTTAGATTGCATTGAGAGAAAAATCAAGTTGCTAAAGGTCTTGTTAAAGAAACTCTTCTGTTTCTCTTGACTTTGGTGGTGAAATTTTGGTGGGAGGAGGCAGGTGTCTTCTGGGTTGATGTACACCTTATATTTAGTATCATTAAGAATTAAAGTGTCGTTTTCATTAATCTTCGTAGTTTTTCAAGAATAAATTACTTTTTTTTAATGCAAAACTTGCCTATTCCTCACCAAGCGATCGTATTTTATGCAATGATTCGGACAGAAAATTCTTGCAATGAAACTCTTCTACTTTCTAAATAAAATGCCCAAATGCGGTTCGGAATCCATCCCTAGCTTCAATAAAAAAAACCTCTCAAGATTGTTGTGCATGAATCGGAGAATAGCCGAAAGGGTCACCTGATCCGTCAGCACAAGATCTTCACAAGACCTATTGATTGTGGTGGCAACAAACAAAATAACTTTGGAGGACGCAACAACCAATTCCTCTCGTATTTCTTCCTCTAAATAAAAATCTTGTTTAAATCATGTTTGGGTAGTACGTTTTGCTTGCTAGACTTGGTGGCATGCTTCAATGAATGCTGGCTTGGGCCCTTGGTGCTAAGCGCAAGCTTTATGTTGTTCTTCTTTGCACCTTGTAGCTTCAGTAGCCAGCTCATCCTTGCTAGAGCATAACTGCTTAGCCTCCTTTCTAGAACTAGCTACCTAGGCTTGACCTTGTCGCAAAATACATTGGATTCCTTCTAGATAGCAATTGATTTCTTCGTTCTTTTTGGCCAGGTCATAATGGTGGATTTGTGTTTGTCATTGGCCTCCACAAGGTTGTAAGACTAAAAACTCCATAGAGCTAAGGTCACCAACTAATAAATTGAATTGAATGTAGTCTACATGTTCGAAATTGTCCAAAAATGTGAAAATTGAAAATAAGAAAAAGGAACGTTTTTCGGTGTGGACACACATCAATCCTAGTTTCAAGTGATTTTCTAAATAATAGTTCCTAATGGATCTTGTGTATAGTCAACTATCTCTACTACAAAGAGGTACCTCACATGCATCTGCTGCAATTGGAATCTGAACAAGCTTAGTGCTATGAAAGAATCAGGTCACAAGATATTTAATAACAGTCATACAAGATAGTATTTTTCAAGATGGTAAAGGTTTTTTTCAGACATTCAAGAAGATAACTCACAATGGTCGTGTAAAAAAAGAAACAACATTCCATATGTGCATGATAGAATATTTTTTATTGTGTATTGTTTCTCAATTAATGCATGCATTATCTATGATCATTTGTGATACACTACAACATATGAGCCTTACACTAGTCCTCATACGGTCACAAATACATGGGGGTAATTTAGCCACTGTGTCGGTATAAGCACCAGTATAAACATCAATACAATAATGCCGCTATAAGCATCAGTATGGGCATTGGTATAAGCATCACTACATGCCCAATACCGCTAGTACAAGCATCGATATGAGCATCGATATATTCTTGTCAGTATATGTGCCGGTAATTACCTAAAAACTAATGACATAAGTGGTGGTATAAGCATTGGTATCGAAATCATCCGTATAAGCATTGGTATGTGCCTAGGAAAAATTATTGGTATGAGCATGAGTATAGCCCTAGGCATACCGATACTCATGCTAGCACCTACACCGATGATCATATCTGCAAAATGTTTTTTGGGCAGAGTGTGTTGTCTCTTGCTACAACAACATGATAATGTTGTTGTGTAGCATATGAAAATATAGTCTACCCAAAAAAAACCGAGTACATATGACATGTACTCTAGTAGATTCAAATTTAGAGTTTAGATGACCAGCAACCAAAACAAGATTTGATAAAGCAAAAGACATTTTCAAATATAAAAGAGATATGTAGGAGGAGAATGAACCATGAACCATGTACAAAAGAGATATTCCATAAATGAACCATATACAAAATTGTGGTGAACCATTGCTATATATGCGTCAAATACAAAATATCACAAACCACTACCATATACGAACCAAATATAAAATTTGGTGCACCATTTCCATATGTGAGTGAAATATAAAATTATGGCATAACACTGCCATACACATGCCGAGAGGGATCAAAACCTCTATATTTGCAGTCTTGCAACAAAGCATATTCATGAAATGAGACAAATTGAAACGGTATTTATAAACAATTAAAAAGAACTAAACCAAGTTCTGAAGCTCATCTCACTATAGATGCTCCCATGAAATGACTACAGCGCATCCCTTCAAGTCCTCCAACAATGCAACCAATCCATGATGATATCCATAAGCCTCCTCTACTCGTGTCAAAAGATGGCCCACTACCAACTCTTACAACAAATATGCAAAATGTGAGATCAATAAACATGATGTGCTTAACACAAGAAAATTCAATCATCAAATTGATACTTACAAACTCATGATGCATATTTTCATACCCAGCCCTATCCGAATATGATGCTCTAACTGTATCTAATCATGTGGCTGTCGCATCTCACTACTGAGGATATCAATCAGGAGTCTACTACTGTTCATCATGAATCATCTCCCGGTCCTCAATATCTATCCATACAGGCTTCCATAAGCCTTGTCTGAAAGTGTTGCAAGCCTCTAATCATTGATGAGACATCACCACATGCATCGTGGACTAAATCCACTCTGGGCTGATAAGAGGATGCCTAGGTGCTCGCTGATACCCATAATAGATCACCTTTGTCATATAATCTTTAGGATCTTTATTCTATTCACTCCATTTGAACATGGTAGAGTGTCCAAATTATATTGAGCATAGTTGTTGTATGCATTGATGCATGGCCTTTCCAGCCACATCCATCACTGGAGCTCCATCACCTATACAGTATACCTTGTATTCATCATGGTCATGAGCATTGCAAGGTGTACATGGTGTACTATATGGAATATCTACATCTGAGGTACTCACTCTAGAAGTAGTTGTGGGTGATAGAGCATCTGCCACACTGCCTCCACAACATCCGCCTCCTCTAGAGCCACCTATAGATCCACCTCTAGAACTTGATCCTCCAGAATGTAACCTAGACTAACAAGATGGAAGAGACAGGCTAGCACCTATATTGTGCTATGGTATCGAATGTTGGCACATACATCAAATGGTGGAGCCACTAGGAGATGGCTAAGAAGACGATCGTGGTGGATTCATAAAGCGAGGAGTGTCACCCATGGAAGTAGTCCCAAAAAAGGGAGTATCATTGGCAGGAATAGTCCCGTCAAAAGGAGTGCTATCAATGGGAGTGCCACGTATAGGAGTGTCTTTGATGGGAGTGACACTGGAAGGAATGTCATCACGAGCAATCCAGCATTGTCATGCGATCATCATATAAGTAGGAGTTACCAAATATATAAACTCTAAAAACACCTCCTCTATCATGGAATCTAGAGTGAACGGTGGACTGTCTTGCATCGTGATCTGTAACAGAAAACTCAAATAATTAGCACATGAAAATAATGGTAATATAGAAAAATAGTAGTCTACAAAAAATATAGCAAATATGTAAACACAAATAAGTATGTATAAGTTCTTGCTTCATAAGTCCTCTATTCTAGCATCCTCTCGGAGATCTGATCCACAAAGGATATCTATCTCTACATTGGCAAATTCTAGATCTTTTGGTATGGATGCCCCTTCTTGATCATCGTTCTCGTACATTATATCTGCTGTTATCTCCTTGTGTACCTTGTCTTTGAACCTCAAAAATTTATCTAATATGTGGAGAGACTTGTAAAATAAATAGCCATTGTTGTTCTTTTGAATCTGGCATAAAGACAACTTGCTCATAGTTTTCGAGAAGTAAAAATATGTCTCTTTAATCTCTCCATACCTTTGTAGAGTCTACTTGAAGAAAACCACTCCTATGTCACCTCACTATTGCATTTCTTCAAGTAGTGACTACTTTGAACCATTTCATATCAAATGAAAAGTAGTCAAAGCTCCTTAACAATAGCTTCAACATATCTTGGATCACTCGACAATACTCGAGCTAGCCTTTTTGAGCATTGTTATCTCTTACACTAGCTCTACTTTTTTGGAGCAATTTCACCATCATCCCACTATTAAAAGTAGACCTATTTTTATGGATGCATGCGATACGAAAGTATTATCCATCATACCATAGTGCACCATATTTGTAATAATCTTAATCCCACCTCTTTGCGAGTTCCTCCTCTTCTTTAGAGATATCCTTATCCACTGCCTTTGCTTGTGAAATGGTTGTATCTAGCCATCTACTCGTTGGAAAGGGTGGAAGATGTTGAAGACTTTTTGGAACAGAAAAGTAAGTGGAATGATACTTTCAAAATTGGGTTCTTTTATTTGTGTTTGCCTCCTTATCAAGCTCATACCTCTCCAACCACTTCTGCATGGTCTCGAAGTTAACGATGCAAAACCTCATTGCTTTTCCTCTTAAAAATACATCCATTTTTCTTTGACACCATTTACCTTGGGACTCATCACCTAAGAGACGAACATCTTCATCATCACTCCATATGCAGGGTATTTCTAGGTTTGACATGCATAGAAACTCTGTTATGAATACCAGAGACTCTTGTACGAGCCACCCCTTTTCCATGCTACCCTCTCGACATGCTCTCTGATAAACAAACCCTTCTGTTGGGTTCATGAACTCCCTAAGAAGAACCTCCATCAACTCTGGATAGTTCTTGCTATTGTAACTTCATTGATCACATGAACCGGTAAATGAATCTTATTATCTATATTCTATTTTTTTTCTAATTTATATATATTTGATTATATATATTAATATTAAATCTAAAGTTGCATACTTATTTGTCACCTTGATTGGCTATTCTATTAGCATATGGTCATTGATTTTATATCTTATTTGCGAGTGTAATTCTTCGCATATGTGGATGGTGATTCCTACATGGTTATTTTGGTTCAGAGTCCATTTTACAAAGGAGATGTTGTCGAAATTTTGTCAGCTTTTATGGTAGAAGAGTACTCTAGTAGATGCTTTATGCTTTTGTCATAGCTTTAGATCATTGCTTATCTCCATTTACTTGGATTTGTTCACAGGTTATTTATGATAGATTAGACTATCTTGCACGATTCATTCTTGAGTGGGAGGTGTATTGCCATTTTATTGGTGTGTATTACCATCAGTTTTTTGACATATGTATATCCCATTATCCTTGGTTGGATCAGTGATAGGTGGTGACAGGTTACTTCAAAAAGTTGTGCAGAGAAATTATGGAACTCATATTGCTGTATTTTTCTTTATTAACATGGACTTTTTAAATTAACAAAGAAGGATCGATCTCTTCAATTAAATCCAAAAAAAAAAAAAGATGCTTCGATTTGTAGAGAGAAATTGTTGGACTTGTTATATTCTCGTAGAGAGAAACAAGTGGAGAGAGAAAGAAAGGAAGGGAAGAGCATGTGGGAGCTTGGCCGACAACGCATGTGCATGTCAATACCCATGCGTATACGACAGAAGAAGATCCTGGGAAAACGTTTGGCCACTCGATGCCGACAACTCAAACAACACTGGAATAAAATGTGTGCAGGTTCTTGCGTGCACATCACCAATTCAACTAACAATGGTGGGCGTCCTTGATCGATTTTTTTCTCTCCCTGTTTCTGAACAGTAAACTGCAAACAACACCTAAAAGTAATGCACATGGGTATTGGCTACCTTGCATCTCTCTCTCTCTCTCGTAAACACACGTACACGCATTCAAATTTCAGAGATATGCATCAAGAACACGTTAATAATCATTGAGGGTATCGTCTGATGATTTCCATCTGTCGGACTCACGCACATGCATGCATACACGTACACATCAGCATATAGAAAGACATATGCATACTCACGAGGATTGGCTGCCGATTGTCCTTTGGGCCATCCATACACGATAGCGTTCTCAAAATGATCGGCGTTGCTATGAGACACATAGGTTACCTGTATTTACATGCAGGGTCTGCCAGGCTATGTGTCCAAGGTATCTGCCTCTGAGCGGACCTTTGTGCCCACCCCGTAGAATGTAATCAAGTATAAAAGAAAAAACGTGGCCGCACGTGAACAGAAAGAAGCTTCCAAAATCACACAATCAGAGGTAGTCAAAGGTCGTATATGATCTCATTGAAGAATATATGGAGAACAGTCTAGGGGTTATAATTTTTTAGTGGACAGTATGTATGTATGTATCTCTCTCTCTCTCTCTCTCTCTCTCTATATATATATATATATATATATATATATATATATATATATATATATATATATATATATATATATATATACACCTACCTCTCTCTATGTTTAGTTAGTATTGAAACTCTCTACCTGTGAGTCCTCAACATTGTTTCTCCTTCATCAGGAATCTTGTTTATGTGATATCTGAGCCTATTGTGTGCTCACAAACTCTCCATCTCATTCTTGGAGTAATCTCTCAGAAACATGCAAAAAAAGGAACTATGGTGATTCATATCTCTCTCTCTATGTAAAGATTTTAGTAGAGCTATCTAGCTCATAGTTGTAAGCACTAATTCTACTTCCATATTTATCCATCTGATGTGATACTTGTGTCGTTAGTTGGACATTATTGTTTTACAAAGGTGGGTCAAGTGTGAGACTTGTTCTTTGGTTAGCTTTGGAGAAAATCATGCTGGAGTCAAGCGAGGTCAATGTGTGACTAGCTCCTACATACATTCACTAGCCTATGTTGGAGAAATTGTTTCTCTTAATCTAGGTAGCCATTTTGTGTGAAATTTGTTTTGTTGGAAAGTTCCATTAGTCTTTTTCAAGTTTAAAAAACTTAACTAGAATTCTTTGCAGAGACTTTTATAGAGATGCATTTTAGGGTGCAAAGGTGCCAAGAGGTCTACTTGTGGAGGTCATTCATTTTTTGTTGTTGTGTAGCAGTTGAGATACATCCCCATCAGTAGTATCAGAGCATGAAGGTCATCATTACTGGTCTTAGGGAACCAATAGGAGATTTTGGAAGCAAGAAAGAAAGCTACATCTCAACATTTCTCAAGTTTAAACATCAAGAGGGAGCCGTTTTGTAAGGCACAACAAGGCTACAACATTTTGTTTGAAGTGCTTGGATTCCAAAGGTAAAGTTTCAAGACTTATATCACTCATATCAATTCTAAGTTCATTTACAGAGGATCCCAAACTATGCAGAGGTCATCATGGCTGATTTCAACACACAAATGGAAAATCTTGCCAAAATAAATTACTACCAACCATGAAAGGATATCAAGCTATCTTATGCACAATGGCCTGTGGGGATCGATAAGTGGATTAGATCCAAGGCCTCGGTTAGGAAATAACCCCACCAATGATCAGTTGAGGGGACACTACAAGGAATACGGGCGTGTAGCGACGGTTAACGCGACAGAATTTCGTCGCTGTAAAATTGCAACTTGCGTCGGAAATACCGTCGAGCGCGGACCGTCGATTATACGACGCAAAAAACGACGGTATTTGCGACGGTATATGTCTAACGTCGCATAAACGACGCTTGTTAATGGCGTCGCTTAAGCGACGCTCCTTAGCGTCGCTTATGCGACGCTAAAAAGCGTCGCTTATGCGACGGTTTATAAGCGACGGTCTATTGCATCGCTTATACGACGACGCGTTGCATCGCTTATGCGACGATCTGTTGACGGACAAAAATTAAAACGTTGGAGGCTCTGCAATCGGCATTTTCACGCATCCGATCGAAGAGCTCTCCAACGTTCGCAATTGCGCTGCGCTTACGAACTGAAGCAAGTATATGCAGAATTGTTGTTTTGCTTAAGCTCTCTGTTATTGTCTCCCTCTGTCTTTGTTTCTCTCTTTCTACATCTTTGTCTCTTTGAATTTTCTCTCTCTCTCTCTAGATCTCTCTCTAGATCTCACTCTCTCTCTCTAGATATCTCTCTCTCTCTAGATCTCTCTCTCTCTCTCTCTCTAGATCTCCCTCTCTCTCTCTCTCTCTCTCTCTCTCTCTCTCTCTCTCTTCTATCTTTCTCTTCTCTCTTTTTATTGCAGGTTATTCAAGAAGCTAACCAAGCAAAAACTATGGATCACAATTGTAAGTACAATTTCTATTATTTGTAGATCATTTGAATTGTGTTATTTTCATTACATACCATACTCACACTTATTGATATGCACTCATACACTTATACATGACGAAGAAGCACACACACATGCATATACCTACATATACACACATACATGCACATACACACACATACACATAGAGTTATACATATACACACACATACACAAGAACATGCACATATTGATACATACATATACACTTATACATGCACATGCATATACATACATATATGCACACATACACATGCACATATACACATATACATGCACATACACACACATACACATAGAGTTATACATATACATGCATATACATATACACACATACACATGCACATGCACATACTCATACACACATATGCACTTATACATGCACATGCACATACATACATATACACACACATACACATGCACATACATACATATACACACACATACACATGCACATACATACATATACACACACATATATACACTTAGGTACACACATATGAATGAATTATATAATTAAAGTATTAAAACACATGCTAATATAAACAATAATAAAAATCAATAGAACAAAACTCTTCATTACTTAATACCATACACACAATTCAAAACATGACTGAAATGAAAAATATATAGATAAATATATGTATATATCAATGTAAATACATAATCCAATGTCATAATCAACGTCTAAAATCCTAATCATCGTCATCATGATCATCATCATCATCAGCAATATCATGATCAGATGGATCTTCCTCATCCTCATCCTCATGATCACCCTGTGACGATCGAGATCGTCCCTCCTGTGTCTGTCTCTCCACCTCATCCATATTTGTCTCCCCATAATACTCCTGTATTACATATAACAAACATAAATCAATAAAATAATTAAAACATTCATAACAACAAAATAATTATATAAAATTTAAAAATACTCACAAAGGCATCAGGATGATCTTGTATATACTCGCTCAAACGCCGATATCCAAAATGTGTAGCATACTCGATCTCGTGTTTCGTAGGATATCGGCCATAATCCTTTCGCTGCAATGAAACAAATAAAAAACATTAGTTGCTTGCATTTTAACTAAAATAAAAAATATACTCACAATAACACATATACTTACAAACGTAGCTACAAAACCATTATGGCCCATTTGGCCTAAGTGCGATGTGTGGCCCGACTCCACTCTCTTCCTTGCAGCAGCCTGTTTATTCAAGGAAAAAAATACATAAATTAAATTAAAAAATTACTAAAATATCTAAAAATTATAAATATAAACTATTAATTTGTGTACCTTCTGCTGAGGAAATGACTCCTGAAGACGTAGCTGTCTACGAAAAAACTGCCACGACTCAGGTGGTATGTTAGCTCGCCTCTTATTTTTTTCGACCATACAATATCTCCTGTTAATTTAATCTCAAACAGAAAAAAAAGTCAGAATACATACACATTTATACACACATATACACATACACATACACATACACATACCCACATACACATATACATGCAAACATATACGCATGCATATATGTATATATATACACATATACATACATATAACATAAACACACATATACATATCCACATATATACGTACACACACATGCATGCATATACACATTCATACAAAATACATGCATTTATCCCACAATACAATATCTCCTGTTAATTTAATCTCAAACAGAAAAAAAAGTCAGAATACATACACATTTATACACACATATACACATACACATACACATACACATACCCACATACACATATACATGCAAACATATACGCATGCATATATGTATATATATACACATATACATACATATAACATAAACACACATATACATATCCACATATATACGTACACACACATGCATGCATATACACATTCATACAAAATACATGCATTTATCCCACAATAATATGTGTTGTGTATATGTGAATATGTGTGTATGTATAAATGTGTATATGTGAATATGTGTGTATGTGTAAATATGTATATGTGAATTTTTTATTTATGTAGATAATCAAATTATTAATATCAAATACCATTATTTGTAGATTTTGATCAATCAGATGGAACTCCACCACCGTCTCCTCATCGTGCAACGACTTTATACTGTAAGTATATGAAATATTTAATTTTAACTATATTTGATGGATACATAACTTATATATTTTTTTTATGTTTCTTATGATGTGCAGATTCTGATCAATCAGAGGGTACTCCACCACCTCCTACCCATGCAACGACTTCACATGTGTCCTCCGATAGGAATTATGATGAATTTTACTATCAAGAGCATATTATATGTTGGTGTAACTCTTGTTATGGCACGTATCGAAGACCACGATTGGAATGTATTGAACATGAGGCAGAGTATGGTACTTTTGAGCATGCACCATCACCTAGTCAACGTGATAATGCTTGGGTATGTATTTTCTATATATATTAATGTCATTTTTTTATTTAAAAACCATGTATAAAATCAAATTATTATTGATATACAGGAATACTTGCTCGATGATGATGATGATAATGATTTTTCTCATAATGTTAATATACCTCGTACACGTCATGGACTTGCTGTTCATCAATTACAAGCAGAGGTTTCTAGAAATCCTCTACCTCCTGGTTTAGAGAATGAAACGGCTGGAGATTATCCATTGCCAGCTCGTGATCGTTCTTTAGTACAAACATATGATAGAAGAAGATATGGAGGATGGAATAGAGGACCACTTCCTTTAGATGGAGAGGTTTTCAACTTTTGGGGTAATCGCTATATGATTGCTCCATCCACTATTACTAATGCTGGTCGTGGTCTCTTTATTGTAGAGGATTTGTATGTGCCTCCGAACTCTGAAGTCACTCTTATGTCATTTTGTGGTCCTATATATGGATGGGGAGATTGGCATCGACTTTCACGTTATGTTCAAAGCATGAGTACTTATGGAATATGCTTGAACGCAGCATCTCTTACTAGTAGAAGGATTTTACATGCAGAAAATGAAAGATTATATATTGATGGAAGACCTTACACACATGGAAATATAGCAGGTTTAATAAATAGTAGTCGAGGGTTACATAATAGTTCAAGGACTAATTGCACATTTGAGGAGCGTGAAAATAGTCATGAATCACCATACATGAGTAGAGATGTATCAAGATACATAGTTGTCAATGCTATTACTACATTACATGCTGGTGATGAACTATTAGTGAATTATGGATGGCGTAGACCTCCAAGAGCACCTTTTAGCTAGAGAGAATAAAAATTTTCTATCCATATTTAATAAGTTATATACTTAATTTTATATTTGAAGTTTAATTTTTATTCATTTATGGAATACTAATGAGTTTTGTTTATATGTGTAGATTCCAACGTATGATGTTGATGATATTCGTCCACAACATTCACAATTACCAATAAGACCTCATTTATCAGAAGCTTCCATGAGGAGGCTACGCAAAACTAATCCTGTGCAATATGCAAAGTTGAAAGATCTATATTCAAAAGATGATAAAGTACAAGATTTGTGTGACAATGATGAAGATGATGGCATGGTAGATTTTATTGAGGATTGGTATCAAAATGACAGTGAGAGCATGGATATTTCTAAAAATGAGAAATATCTTCGAGAGGAATGTCTAAAGCATGTATATGAAGGAAGTCGTTTGACACGACTAAGTGCAAGCTTACTTATTCTCAACCTTCAAAATCGTTTTGGATGGAGTAATATATCTGTTTCGACACTATTAAGGTATAATTTTCAATTTTCTATCTACTTATATATATGCGCATCTTTTAAAACTATTAATGCATCTTTCAAAATATTCATAAAAAATTTGATTGTTTGGATGGCAGGATACGATTGTTTGTTTTGGAGGATATGAAGTATGTATCTTCATTGAATGATTTGTCGATTCACGCATATGTTCAATTTGAAAGTGTGAGAAGCGGATTTATAATTTGTATTCAAAGAATTTGGCACTGTTTATAGGCCATACAATGGTGACCTGGATGCATCGCATGCACAGAGGTTACTCAAGATAGAGCAATCTGATTATAATGGACTAGTGCCAGCAAGATTCCTAGGGTATGCAGTAAACCTCTTGCATGTCAATGATGAGGCGCATTTGAAGTTTAGGATACAAAGTGGAAATCATGGTGGCTTGAGAGGATCACACATATACATGCAAGAGGTTTACTGCATACCCCAGGAATCCTGCTAGTACTAGTCCCTTATAATCAGGTTGCTCTATCTTGAGTAACCTCTGTGCATGCGATTCATCCAGGTCACCATCGTATGGCCTATAAACAGTGCCAAATTCTTTGAATACAAATTATAAATCCGCTTCTCACACTTTCAAACTGAACATATGCGTGAATCGACAAATCATTCAATGAAGATACATACTTCATATCCTCCAAAACAAACAATCGTATCCTGCCATCCAAACAATCAAATTTTTTACGAATATTTTGAAAGATGCACATAAGCATACACATATATAAAATTATATGCATATATATATGTATATTTATTTATTTACTTTCTTTAATATATCATTTTTTTGATAAACTTACAGGTTATTATCTGAAAAGTTTTTACCAAGTCAAAATATTCTTCCTACCTCACATGATGAAATGAAGAAGATAATCAACAATCTTGGTATGGATTATCAATGTATACATGCATGTCCTAACGATTGTATTTTATATAGAGGTGAATATGCAGACTCTTTGACATGTCCCAAATGTCAATCTCCTCGATATAAGGGTGAAGAAGGTAAAATCCCGAATAAGGTATTGAGACATTTTCCATTGGCTCCACGGATTAGACATATGTTTCAAAGCCCCGAATTATCAAAGCTTTTGACTTGGGGACATGATCACAAAAGTACTGATGGAATAATCAGAATTCCTCATGATAGTGTTGCTTTTCAGCATATTGATTCTACATGGCCTGAATTTGCACAAAATCCACAGAATCTAAAGTTAGGAGTTGCATTAGATGGGGTTAATCCATTCTCCATGAAATCCAGTAAATGGTCAACATGGCCAGTGGTAGTCATAAACTATAATCTTCCGCCATATCTTAGCATTAAAAAGGAACATTTAATGCTTTCACTTTTAATCCCAGGCAAAAGACAAGTTAAAGATATGAATGTATATCTTGCTCCTCTCATTGACGATCTTCAAGAGTTATGGAGAGGTATTAATGTCATTGATATATCAAAAGCATCAATGAAAGACATATTACGATTCGTGGTATTGTGGCTTGGACTATTCACGATTTTCCTGGATATGGCGTTTGTTCAGGTATTGATGTAATTTTTTTATTCAATATGCATGTAAATAAATATGATTTAATCTAATTATATTTTTATCATTTTCCATGATGCAGGAATATCTAATAAGGGTTATAAAGCTTGTCCATATTGTGGTGATTGGTTGAGATCAATCTATAGTAAGAATCTCAACAAAAATATTTATCTTCGACATCGACGATTCTTGCCTGATGATCATCCATTAAGATCTAAAAGAGAAGCGATACATTTTAATGGAAAGCTTGAAACAGGTCAGTGTCCAAAACCTATGACGCCTATGGATTGGTATAAAAAATGGACAGATGGACCTCTGATAGATCCAGAAGCAGAAATCTTCAGTGATGATTCAGATAATGAGTATGTGAACAAAGGTAAAGGGAAATTGGCACTCGCAGAGAACATATCAATATGGTATTCTTTGGAGTATTGGAAAGAGTTAAAAGTATGTCATCTTCTTGATCCTATGCATATATTCAAAAATATTGGTTATTCACTATGGCAGCATCTTCTTGGACTAAAAGATACCACAACATCAAGAAATGATGTGAAAGATCAAAAATCCAAACCAAAGTTATGGCCAGTTTTTGATAGACATCGACAAGAAACGACTTATGCATCTGCTCCTTGGGTACTTACGACAAAAGAGATACAAACTATCAACAATAGAATTCAATTGATCAAGACTCCTACAGGATATGGAGCATCGTTTCAAAACATGTTTACTATGGATGATAAGAGCTTATCTGGATTAAAGACCCATGACTGGCATAACTTTTTGAAACATATTTTACCTTTGGTTATCGATGGATGTACAACGAAAGGAGTACGAGATGTCATCTATCGTCTTGGATCACTTATAAGGTAATTATGATACTTTTATATTTAATATGTTTGAATATTGGATATCTTTTATTTTTTAATTAACTTCTTTACAATTGTTTTTATGATTTGTATAGGTGGATTACATCCAAAGAGATCGATAAAAATTCGATCCCACAAAAAAAACGTGAATGCAAAGAGCTACTATGTTTGATGGAAAAAGAACTTCCTACTTCATTTTTTGATATTCAAGTTCATTTACTAGTCCATCTTGTAGATGAGATAGAGATTGCCGGTGTTGTCAACACGATGGATGTTTTGGGTCGAGCGATTTATGGGAATACTAAAAGGTTATGTGCGACAAAGAGCAAAACCAGAAGGATCCATGGCAAAGGGTTGGATGCTTGAAGAGTGCATGTATTACGTTAGTGAGTACCTTGAAAGAGTTCATGAAGAAGCTCCACGTGCATGGACCAACGAGTCTTCTTCAAAAATAACCGATGAGGTATTATCAGGTAAGGGGGTTCCATTCTTATTTACATTTCAAGAAAAAAATGATGTTTCCACTTTTGTAGCATATAATAGCGAATGCATGCAAGCATTCGTTAGCGAGTACGAGGAACTTCAAAGTCTCCAAAGTAAAAGGCGAAAAAACAAAAGATCTAGACGTAATCTCGATAATAATGAGATTACAGATATACCTTCTTTCACGGATTGGCTATATAGTCGTTTGCAACGCGCCAACGCAAATAATGAAGAAATCTCAGATGAGCAAAGAGAGTTAATGATGGGTTGTGAACAAAAGGTAATTTTATTAAAATATATATTTTATTTTTTTCATATATGTATGTTAGTTTCTATTTACTAATTCAATTTATTTTGCAGGCTCGAATGTTCACTAATATGTGGGCTTTTGGACAGCATATTAGAATCAAATCCATTGATTCTTTACGTAAAACAGAGGATTCTAGTATTGTTGCTTGTTTCAAGCAACTATCACGTGCTAGCTCAAAAGACACGAACCTTATAGATGGCGAACTTGGTTACGTAGGAACTATTGTTGGTATCTACGAAATTTCATTTCGTACATTCAAACAGGTAGAAAAAAGTTTATATATTTTTTTTAGAGTTAGTTTTTTTTTAAGCACCTAATAATGGGACGTTTTTGTTGTTATATATTGTGATAGGTCATTTTGAAGGTTGACTGGTATCGAGCGGAGTATAAAGGTAGTAATTCTACAATAAGAAAGGAATTATCTGGGTTTTGGGTAATTGATTCTTCCAAGGTAATGCGATCTACTAAAGAACCATATATTCTTCCTAGGCATATTGAACAAGCATTTTTTTATAAAAACCCAGATGCTCATCCTTGGTGGCAAGTCATTCATGTGCAACCTAGAGGTAGGTCATTGTTTGAACAGTTTATTGTTAGAGAGATTGAAGAAAGTCCTCTTGATGATTCAGCATCAGATACTGATACATCAACATCTGGAATAGAAATTAGACTCATTATACGTGATAATGATACTAATCTTTTTGATGAAGAGGATAATTCTCTACATGCTGATTCTACTGATGAGGAAGAGGAATTACCAGAAATAGATATTAATCCACCAATAGATGATGTGATTCATGAGAACATAGATTTAACAATAGAAGAAATAAATGAAATCAATAAGGATAATGAAGATGAGACTATATTGATGTCTTACCAAAATGATGGCAATAATGAAAACATATGAGCAGATTAGATAGTAACTTGAAGCTTCTGAATGGATATATATAATAGGTTTTTTTTATTAACTTGAATAACGATGAATCCTACTAGAGAGATGAAATCATGTTCTTCTAAGTTAGAACATGAAGCTCGGGGGTATGCCTAATTATTTTATATATAGCTTTATCTTCGAGGAGTAAATTTTTATCATGTATGTATGCATATGTGTGTGTATTCATGTGTATTATATGTATACATATATTAGTATGCATATATATATGTATTTCATGTATATGTATGTGTTTGCATGTGTGTGATATATGTATACATGTATTCATGTACGTAATATATGCAAGTGTTTATAATTGTGTACATGTATATATGTATATGTGTCTATGTGTAAATATGTACATGTAAATATGTATGCATGTATATATATGTTTATGTGTGCATGTAGGCATGTACATGTATGTGTAAATATGTACATGTAAATATGTTAGTATGTATATATATATTTATGTGTGCATTTAGGCATGTATGTGTGAAGCATAATATATCTACTCCATTTTATATTTATGTATCCTATCTACATGATGTGTATATATCTTTACATATATTATGAATCATGATCCTCGTTGATTCGAGTAGCTATATATAGAGGCATAAGGTTGGGAGGAGAGACATCTCTCTAGTAGGACGTCGGAGGTGTATATATACTTCAAACATATGGCTAAAAGGTTTTATATGTATATGTATATACATTTTTATTTTAGATTTTTTTATATGTATATATATATATATATATATATATATATATATATATATATATATATATATATATATATATATATATATATATATATATATATATATATATATATATATATATATATATAGATACATACATACATACATACATAGTTTTTCCATACGTGAAACATACTTCCAACGCATACGGGTATGGAAGTATGAAAAAAGTATGGAATTTCAAAAAAAATACCATACGTGATATCATACGTGTGAGAAAAAAAGTATTAAAAAAATCTGAAAATAATATATATATATATATAATAATAATAATATATAATATAATATAACAGAAAACAGCCATAAAATATATAAATATGCAGCTGAACATTCAGATTTCAGATTTCAGTTCACACACTTCAGAATTCAGATTCATAAAATATATAAATATGCAGCTGAACATTCAGATTTCAGATTTCAGTTCACACACTTCAAAATTCAGATTCATAAAATATATAAATATGCAGCTGAACATTCAGATTTCAGATTTCAGTTATCACACACTTCAGAATTCAGATGCTAATCTCTAGATAATCATGATTTGTAAATATGCAGCTTCAATTTTGTCGAGATACATAGATGTATACATACATGATACACATGCATACATACATACTACAAAAATAGAAACATGTATATTAGATACATATATAAGTTAATATACATGCCTTTCAGTAAACATAGAGTAATAGATTTTAGGAATGACATCATACATACATAGATGCATATATAGATACATACATACGTACATACATACATAGCTCTCTCTCTCTCTCTCTCTCTCTCTCTCTCTCATATACATACATACCGTGCATTGTCGCGACGATGAGCCATAAGTGTCCGCATCTCTTTTAAACACCACTTAAGGGACCATCCTGTCCCAAACTCTGTCTCAAGTGAACTAAGCACGTACTTTTTATCCCTCTCATCATGCTCACTACAAAAATAAAAAACATAATGTAAATAAAACATAAGATATACATTTCAATTTATATGTAAAACTTTTACTTACTTCCATGGTAAGTGGATAAAGCGCAGGTAAGAGTCGCATAGTGCCCGCATTCTTCTCTTGAACTCCAATCCATTCCCTATGTACACAATGTTCCCCTCCGGCTCTATGTCGCACTCTAGTCCTAAGGTGCCTATGCATGTCCTCATAGGCAACTCTGCTCTGCTATCACGTGCTGGAGGTGGTATAGGTGTCCTAAAAATAGATAGATAGAAATAAATAAAAATATGTGCTATAATATCATTAAAAAAAATTATGAAAAAAAACATACCTATGAGCAGATAGCTCTCTTCCTGCATGTGGATCCGCAGAAGAGCCCTCGTCTGATCGCGTAAGCATCTGGATCGTATAATCCAGCTCCTCATCGGACATGTCTGCGTAGTCCCGCATTATGGCCCCTAGAGTATCTGACGGAACTCTTGCTCTCATAAGACTTTTTATGAGAGTGAGTTTCGCCTTTCTCTCTTTACTGGGATCCATAATACCTAACATATAAAACAAAATGGTTAGAAATCAATATATATATACGTGTATGTGTGTGTATGCATGTGTATGTGTGTGCATGCATGTGTATGTGTGTGTATGCATCTGTGTGTATGTGTGTAGGTATATGTGTGTGTTGTCTATGTGTATGTGTGTGTGTCTATGAGTGTGTATGTGTTTATGTATATGTATGTATCTACGTGTGTGTATGTATCTATGTGTGTATGTGTATGCATGTATGTATGCATGTGTGTGTATGCATATGTATGTGTGTGTATGCATCATTATGTGTGTCTATGTATGCATTTGTACGTGTGTATGCATCATTGCATGTGCATGTGTCTATGTGTGTATGTGTGTGTATATGTGTGTGTGTCTATGTGTATGTGTGTGTGTTTATGAGTGTGTATGTGTTTATATGTATGTATGTATCTATGTGTGTCTATGTGTCTAAGTGTGTATGTGTATGCATGTATGTATGCATATGTATGTGTATGCATATGTATGTGTGTGTATGCATTATTATGTGTGTCTATGTATGCATGTGTATGTGTGTATGCATCATTACGTGTGTATGTATCTATGTGTGTATGTGTGTGTGTATATGTGTTTGTATGTGTGTATGCATGTGTGTGTGTATGCATGTGTATGTGTATATGTGTATATGTGTATATGTGTGTGTATATGTGTGTATGCATGTGTGTGTGTATATGTGTGTATATGTTTGTATGCATGTGTGTGTATGCATATGTATGTGTGTGTATGCATTATTATGTGTGTCTATGTATGCATGTGTATGTGTGTATGCATCATTACGTGTGCATGTGTCTATGTGTGTATGTGTGTGTATATGTGTGTGTGTCTATGTGTATGTGTGTGTGTCTATGAGTGTGTATGTATGTATCTATGTGTGTGTATGTGTATGCATGTATGTATGCATATGTGTGTGTATGCATATGTATGTGTGTGTATGCATAATTATGTGTGTATGTGTCTATGTGTGTATGTGTGTGTGTATACATTATGACAGTGTATGTAAGCATGTGCATTATGTATGCATATAAGTATGTATGTATGCATATGCATATGCATTATGTATGCATATGCATATGTATGCATATGCATATGCATTATGTATGCATATGCATATGCATTATGTAT
Organism: Ceratopteris richardii; assembly: GCA_020310875.1. Lineage (NCBI taxonomy): Eukaryota > Viridiplantae > Streptophyta > Polypodiopsida > Polypodiales > Pteridaceae > Ceratopteris > Ceratopteris richardii. Next base: position 28,298 of record MU261938.1, read on the forward strand.
GCATATGCATATGCATTATGTATGCATATGCATATGCATTATGTATGCATATGCATTATGTATGCATATGCATATGCATTATGTATGCATATGCATATGCATTATGTATGCATATGCATATGCATATGCATTATGTATGCATATGCATATGCATGTGTATGCATATGCATGTGTATGCATATGCATGTGTATGCATATGCATGTAAGTATGTATGTATGCATATGTGTGTGTATGCATATGCATGTAAGTATGTATGTATGCATATGCATATGCAATATGTATGCATGTATGTATATGTGTGTGAATGTGTGTGTGAATGTGTGTGTACATGTGTCTGTATGTGTGTATGCATGTGTATGTGTGTGTATGCATCATTATGTGTGTATGTGTGTGTACATGTCTGTATGTGTGTATGCATGTGTATGTGTTTGTATGCATCATTATGTGTGTATGTGTGTGTATGTGTGTGTGTCTATGTGTATGTGTGTATGTGTGTGTGTCTATGTGTATGTGTGTATGCATGTGTATGTGTGTATGTGTCTATGTGTGCATGTGTGTGTATATACTATATGTGTGTGTGTCTATGTGTATGTGTGTGTACCTATGAGTGTGTATGTGTTTATGTGTGTATGTGTCTATGTGTGTGTATGTGTTTATGTGTGTATGTGTATGCATGTATGTGTATGTGTGTGTATGTCTCTCTATGTGTGTGTGTATGCATATGTGTGTGTGTATATGTGTGTCTATGTGTGTATGCATGTGTATGTGTGTGGATGCATCATTATGTGTGTATGTGTCTGTGAGTGTATATGTGTGTGTATGTGTGTGAGCGTCTATGTGTGTGTATGTGTGTGCGCGTCTATGTGTATGTGTGTCTGTGTGTGTATGTGTGTGTATCTATGAGTATGTATGTGTTCATGTGTGTGTATGTGTCTATGTGTGTATGTATCTGTGTGTGTATGTATCTATGCATGTGCATTATGTATGCATGTAAGTATGTATGTACATTATATGCATATGCATATGCATTATGTATGCAAATGTATGCATGTATGTGTTTATGTGTGTATGTCTCTCTATGTGTGTCACGTGTGTATGCATATATGTGTGTGTATGTGTGTGTATATGTGTCTGTATGTGTGTATGCATGTGTATGTGTGTGTATGCATGTGTATGTGTGTATGTGTCTATGTGTGCATGTGTGTGTATATACTATATGTGTGTGTGTCTATGTGTATGTGTGTGTACCTATGAGTGTGTATGTGTTTATGTGTGTATGTGTCTATGTGTGTGTATGTGTTTATGTGTGTATGTGTATGCATGTATGTGTATGTGTGTGTATGTCTCTCTATGTGTGTGTGTATGCATATGTGTGTGTGTGTGTATATGTGTGTCTATGTGTGTATGCATGTGTATGTGTGTGGATGCATCATTATGTGTGTATGTGTCTGTGAGTGTATATGTGTGTGTATGTGTGTGAGCGTCTATGTGTGTGTATGTGTGTGCGCGTCTTGTGTATGTGTGTCTATGTGTGTATTTGTGTGTATGTGTGTGTGTGTCTGCGTATGTGTGTGTGTGTCTATGCGTGTATATGTGTGTGTGTGAGTGTGTGTGTGCGCATACCTTGTGTATGTCTCGCTTCTCTCTCTCCCTCTCGCGCGCTGTATGTCTCTCTCTCTCTCTCGGTCTGTATTCTTCCTCGCGTTCAAGGCCCGGCACAAATGTGCCGGGAGAATTGAATTTTTTTTTTTACATTCCAGAGCGTCGCATATGCGACGCTCTGCAATTTGCCATCGTCGGTAAGTGCGTCGCTAACCTGCGACGCTACTAGCGACGCTTCTGGTTTAGCGTCGCTTATGCGACGCTATCGTCGCTTATGCGACGATGCTCGGCCAAAAAAAAAAATCCGAAATTTTTACCGTCGCTTATGCGACGGTTTCGTCGCATAAGTGACGGTTTTCGTTTTTTTCCCGATTCGGGGGCGTCGCTACGCCCCCCTTTTTCTTGTAGTGGGATTTTATTAGTGGGATGAAATGGACAAGAGACTATTCTTTATTCTCTCATAACATATTACCAATGCAATGATTGGACACATACAAGATTTAGATACATCGATGAAGGTATGGGAAACCTTGGAGCAGCTTTAGTCTACATCCATGAAATCTAGGAACATACAATTGAAGAAGGAGCTCGACAACTTATGGAATTCACCCAGAAACAATATCAATTATTTGATTGTGAAGGTAAAGGAATTAAGTGATGCATTAGGTTCCATTGGTTGTCATATTGATAATCATGACCTAGTATCTTATACCCTCAATGGATTGAGGGATGATGAAAAATGGAAAACATTGACTTTATGTAAGAGACAACATACTAGAGTTTGAGCAGCTTTTGGACTTGACAGTCACAAAGAAGATGAACATTGGAGGTAGAAAATCTAGGGGCAATTAGGCCCAAATGTTTTATGCAAGTAATGACAGGGGCAAAGGAAGAGGACAAAGTAGGGGTAGAGGAAGAATAAGGAAGAGGCCAAGGCCAAGAGCAAAGACAAGAGCAAAGACAAGATCAAAGAGGACATTCCTTATGAGAGTGAGGAAGAGGAAGACATAGAGGAAGAGGAAGACATAGAGGAAGAGGAGGAAGACAAAACAAATCTAGAGATGGAGTTAATTCAGATGGTTGCTACATATGTGGCAAGTATGAACATTATGCAAGAGATTTCTATTAAGGAGGAGGCAAAAATCAAAGATACAACTCATATAAGGGACAAGGTAACTATGCATTTACTTCCTCAAACAATGATAATAAATACTTGCTAGCTATCATGCAAATTTAAGATCATAAAGACCATGTGGACAATACATGGTACAAAGATAGTGGATGCAACAATCATATGAGCTACAACAAGGACTTTTTAACCAACAGGAAAGTTCCATCAACAAAGAGCAATGTGGAAATAGGTGATGAAGCTCCTCACACTATCACACACATAGGTGATGTTATGTTGGATGGATCACAAAAGGCAAAGTTCTTGAAGGATGTGTTGCATGTGTTGGTGCAACACAAGCCTTCACATTTGGCTTGGATATCTACCTTGAAGACTATACATGAAACGTAGACCATAGGAACTTATGCCTATGATTTCTTACCATTTTATCTCTTGAAAAAATATAAATGACTTGGCGTATTACGCAATCACGCCTAATTGATTGAAAGTCGTGAAAAGGCGTTTGATTGATCGAGAGAATATCTCAATCAACTTTTTTTAGGTGAAAGATTTTAGGAGATTGATTTGAATTCTAATTCAAGTCATCACTCAATTCCTATAAAAGCTACAAGGAAAAATGTCGCGTTTGGTTCTTCACTCATTCCAAGGCATTACTGTATCAATCACTGAGTGTGTGAGGTCTACTTTATAACCTACACCTCTGAGTACCATTGAGCTATGTTTATCATGCCAGTGGGAATGTACATTTACATGATCTAATACAAATACTTACATTCGTCTACTCTGTGATTCTCTGAGTCAATCATCTTCAAGTCTGTCAACCTTGAAGAAGTATATCTCAGGATCTACTGAACCAAATCAAGTGATTCAAAGCTTGATAGATTCAGCTCAAAGTATATCACAATCATACAAAGTTTGAAGTAACTTGATTCAGTCAGTTTCGAGAAATCAAGAAATTACAGTCAAAATGCTCACTGTTGCAATTCTTATAGTAAACGAGTAATTTTCCGGTAGAAGAACAAAATAGATCTCGCAGAGTAATGCAAAGCTTTGTCTGAGAAATATCTCACTCTATAGCTAGACATCTCTATTTTTAGTTGATCAATCTTTTCGGTGAAAAAGATATCTATACACTGTACAAAGTCTGACCGAAAAGAGGCCGTCTGAACTAGAGAAATTTTTTCTTAAACTTCAGAAAAAGTTCTGTTAGTTAAGAGAGTTCATGTGTCACTTCCTTACTTCATGTATGTTCACTTGAAGTAATTATAAACAAAATTATAGTTCATTCCGGTACAATTCCGGTACAATTACGGTGACAGTACAGTGGCAGTCTGGTGAAATTTCGGTCTGGTGAAATTTCGGTGAAATTTTTTCCAGAAAAGTTAAAACACAGTCTTATATCAGTTTCCACAAGGCTTAGTCTTCGGTGCATCATCAAGGAATAGAAACAAAGAAAAAGATCAAAGAGGGCTGGTGCAAAGCAGGATTAGCAGTACCAACTCAATCTTCTGAGTGCATCCAGCCATCACTCCCAACAGTGGTATCAGAGCATATAAGGTAATCATGGGTGATGGTTTCCCTTCCTTCATTGACAAATTGGACAGAAACAATTATCAGGCGTGGTCATTGAGGATGAAGACCTATCTACAAGGGAGAAGCTTATTTGGATACATATCAGGAGATGAGGAATTGCCCTCATTCAAGACTAGAGGACTACCTACAAAGGATGAACATGAGAGGCTCAACCAATGGTGTGCAAAAGATGCTTTGGCAAGGTCTTATCTCTTAAACTCTATATCTGACTTTCTTTTACCTCATGTAAGGAATTGTAAGACTTCCCAAGAGACTTGGGAAACCTTGTCAACGTATTTTTCATCAAGCACAAGGGCCAGAAAGAATCAGCTATGGATTGAGTTTACAACTCTTAGGAAGCAATCAAAACAATATGTCTCAGATTTTGTCACCAAAGTCAAGGACATTGCAGATCAACTTGCAAGTGTTGGAGAAGAAATTGAGGAAGAGCAAATAGTCAGACAAGTGATCAATGGACTAAAGGCAGATGACAAGTGGGAGAGCTTTACTACAGCAATGGACTTATACATGGACATCCAAGCACCTGATCTAACAACTCTGATTGGACAACTCTTTACACATGAGGCAAAAATCACAAAGAATGGAGAGCAATCAAAAGCTAACAATCCCTCTGCCCTTTATACTGATAAGAAGGTAAAAGATAAAGGTAAAAGCAAGAAGGTTGATGAAGAAGGCTCTACCTCCCAAGCAAACTATGCAGGGAGAGGTAGATCATCTAGAGGTAGGGGCAGAGGAGGTAAGTCAGGTAGGGGGAGACCCTACAACCATTCTCCATGCAATATCTGTGGCTTGTCTAACCATACTACAGATGAATGCTACAAAAATTACAAGAATCAAAGAGGAAGAGGTCACCAAAGAGGAGGATACTCTCAAGGCAGAGGCAGATTCAACCAATCTCAAGGCTACCATGGCTACAACAATAATTACAACAATAGCTACAATCACAATGGCAATTAGCAAGGTGGATACAGAAATAGGAAAGATTACAACAATTATGCAGAGGAGCAAGATGATTCCTTGTTGATTATGAACATGACATCTAAGTCAGGTATCAATGATGATCATTTGTTCTATATTGATTCAGGTTGCTCTAACCATGTAGCTGGAAATGTTGCCTTACTCTCTGATTTGGAAGAACCCAAAGGCAAGCACCAAGTGCAGACAGGTGACGACACTAAACATTCAGTTGTTAAAGTAGGCAATGTCAAAACAAGTGATGGTAATCAGAATTTATTAAGCAGAGTGTTGTATGTTCCAACAATCACCAAGAATCTGATGAGTGTAGGTCAGATTGTGGAAAAAGGTCTACAGGTCAGGTTCACTCAACATGGTGCATATGTGGAGGACCCAAGACATGGATTTAGAAGAATAGCCAAGGGAGAAAAATCAGGTAGGTTATTTACTTTTGAGCTTGAAGACACCAAAAACATTGCTCTGTACAATTACAAGGATCCTAAAGTACAATACAGTCCACCTATTGTAATCATCAATGAAAGATACATAATACCTTGATCCAGAGATTGAGGGATCCTTGCTTGGTCCCCATACATCTGTATGAAAAAGTTCTAGGTAGTCCTCATGCATGTAGCCTTTTCTTGAGTGAGACTTTCCAAATTGACAAGCACCACATTTATAAATCATGTTTTGCTTGGATACATTAGGTATCCCAAGCACACATTGATCTCTGCATATTTGTTTCAAGGTTCTTTCACCTACATGCCCTAATCTTTTGTGCAAAATTTCAATCTCTAATAATGTTTGATCTTTATAACTATAAAGTGCAATGTTTCTTGTATCCTCAAGTTCAAAAGTGAAAAGTCTACCTGTGTTTTCTCCTTTGGCAGTTCTCTTGAATCCATGCTTGGGATCCTCCACAAATGCTCCATATTGGTTGAATTTAACCTGCAAACCCTTTTCCACAATCTGTCCAACACTCATCAAATTCTTGGTAATAGTTGGTACATATAGAACCCTACTCAACAATTTTTTGTTGCCATCAGAGGTCTTAACATTTCCAACTTTAATCACTGAGTGCTTGGTGTCATCACATGTTTGTACCTGATGCTTACCCTTTGGTTCCTCAAGGTCAGAGAGAAGAGCTACATTGCTTGCCACATGATTTGAGCATCCTAAGTCAATGTAGAAGAGATGGTCATCATTTATACCTGGTTTTGAAGTCATGTTCATAATCAAAAGAGAATCTTCTTGCTCCTCTGTCTAGTTGTTGTAATCCCTTCTGGATTTGTATCCTCCTTGGTAGTTGCTATTGTAGTTGTTATTGTAGTTGTTGTTGTATCCTTGGTGGTGATTAAATCTGCCTCTTGATTGTGTGTATACACCTCTATGATAACCTCTACCTCTTTGGTTCTTGAAGTTCTTGAAACACTCATCTATAGTATGATTTGATAAACCACAGATATTGCATGGTGAGGAGTTATAAGGTCTCCCCCTACTTTGCTTACCTCCTCTGCCACTTCCTCTTGATGATCTACCTCTCCCTACATAGTTGGCTTGGGAGGTAGTTCCTTCATCTTCTACCTTCTTGCTCTTGCCTTTCTCTTTAGACTTATTCTTATCAGTGTATAGGGCAGAAGAGCTATTACCTCTTGATGAGTCTCCATTCTTGTTGAGCTTCGCTTCATGGCTGAATAGTTGCCCCATGAGTGTGGTAAGGTCTGGAATCTGCATGTCCATGTACAAGTCCATGGTAGTTGTGAAGCTCTCCCATTTGTCATTAGCTTTAATGCCATTGATAACTTGCCTTACAATCTGCTCCTCTTCAATTTCTTCTCCTATGCTTGCCAACTTATCTGCTACATCTTTAACTTTAGTCACATACTTTGAAATAGCTTGCTTAGGTTGCTTCCTTTGAGTTGTGAATTCAATCCACAATTGATTCTTCTTGGCCCTTGTGTTGGAAGAGAAATAAGAAGACAATGTTTTCCAAGTCTCTTGGGATGTCTTACAGTTCCTAATATGTTGAAGAAGAAAATAAGAGATTGAGTTAAGTAAGTAAGACCTTGCTAATGCATCCTTGGCACACCATGTGTTGCGTCTTTCATGTTCTTCTCTTGTAGGTTGTCCTTTGGTTCTGAGTATGGGCATCTCCTGATCTCCTGAGATGTATCCATAGAGGCTCCTTCCTTGTAAGTATGTCTTCATCCTTAGAGACCATGCATGATAGTTGTTCCTGTCCAATTTATCAATAAAAGAAGGAAAACCATCCCCCATTTTACCTTAGATTTGCTCTCATACGACTCTTGGGAAAGATGGATGGATGTACTACCAAATCCTGCTTAGTATCAACCCCTTGTAACTTTAGAGTTGATATGGACTCTCTTAGCTTTCCAATGACACCATAAAAGTGCATATGTACTTTTTGCGTAGGTACTACCAAATCCTGCTTAGTACCAGCCCCTTGTAACGTTAGAGTTGATATGGACTTTCTTAGCTTTCCAATGACACCATAAAAGTGCCTATGTGCTTTGGAAATGATGTATGAAAAGATTGAATCAAAACAGACTACTTCTAAATAGAAGAATCCAAGAAAACCTTCTATTTTGGATCATACACCTGCTGCTTGTAATGCTCAGTGCTACCAATATAGTAGGAATTAGAAAATTCCTTTTAAAGGTATCTAATTAGCTTAGTAAGCTAATGATTCCAAGTGGAATCACTTGAAATGATCCACTATACACAGAGAAATCAATTTAGCAAATTAATCATTACCCCCCATTTTTTAGGCCCTCTACAGAGTATGACCAATGAGTGCTTTGATGCCCTTTTCTTCACATCGGCTGAATGGATTTGCTTCAAACTTTGTGAGCATGTAGATAACTTGGAGCTGAATCCAATAAGCTATGGATCATTTAATTTGGTGGAGAAATGAGTGCGATATGAGCAGCACAAGTTGAGAGTGAGAAATGCCTATAACAGAGATATCATAGATGAACAATGTAGGTATATTGTATCAAGGAACAATTTTGTACAAGATTATAGGCTTGGTAATCATAGACTTATGATAGAGATTAGCGTATGCTACAATGTAGGCCTTACACACATACACAATGGCAATGAAAAGAGCTGAGGAAATGACTGCACTAATCGCGACTTTTTCAAGTGAGTTTATATAAGAGTTGAGTTCAAATTTGAATTTGAATTCAAATTTTGGCTCTATCTAAAAGTGAACCTTCATTCTAGGAGATATTCCCTCAATGTAGTTGTTACTTTCCAACTAATCAAGTCCACGACTTTTTGGTAGGTGATTACAAATACTCTCAAGTAAAAAAGAAATGACTTTTACAAAGGTAAAGAGGTAAATCTCCACTAGCAATGGTTTTCATGGAGCTTCACACCTTTATGAACCTCAAGCCAAATGTGTGGGCTTGGACTTTGCACTAACAATAGTAAATGTCATTATTCCTCACGTACTCCACAAGGTGGCGAGTCTATGGAGTCTACGCTAGTGGAGCGTAGAAGGTCCACACGACTTGGTCAATCGCAAGAGAAAGCTACCATCAACGAAGTTGGTCCATCAGACAACAAAGGTGAAATGCAATCTCTGGGAATGATTATGAGCAGGTATGGGGTCTAGCATCCATGCATGCAACATTTAGGTGCTTGCATGGCTAGGAGTAATTTCTATGGTTCTAATGTAAGAGCCACAATTTTTGACAAAGGAGAGGGGCCGTCCGTTAAGAGTCCATCATTGAAGCGGAAGCAATAGACGAGGTAAGCTCCAAATCTGATATCAATCGATGTGTCTAATGCTCTGTAATTTAATAGGCTAGTTTTATAGCCAGTCAAATGGCAAGTAGCACCTGGTTCTCCAACAAGTAGACAACAATTGCATTGTCATCAATAGAAGCTGAATTTGTGGCCTTAGCTCTCATGGCAAAAGAAGGCCTCTAGATCCAAACGGTCACAGAGAAAACAAAACATGTTGATTTAAAGTTTTCTTTTATAGGTGATCTTGTAGAACAGAAAAAACTTCATCTCTCATATGTATGAGCTCATCTTATGTGGGCTGATATGCTTACCAAGCCTGTGGGAGCAGATAAGTTCATCTTCTACAGGAAACATCTTGGAATCATTGAAATCAAGTAACATCTGTGTCACATTCCAGTACTCTAGTTACAGGGGAGTGTTGAACCGGCTTAACTACGATTACGTGGATGTGCCACGTATGAACTATGTGTCCAAATGCCATGTCCTAGAAATAATGGATTAACAACATGATGTAATGATTTGCATGTATGTAACTGCTCTATTAAATCATTAATACATACAGAAGTTGTTGTGTGTATCTGTGTATTATCTGCGGGCGTGTGTAGGACCCTTCTTTTCTGCATCCATGAACCACAAAGATATAGGGACTCTACACTCAATATTTGGTGCTACGATTGGAGTACTGGGCATGCATTTATGAAACAATTTGCCTTGTTGATACAGGTGGATATATCCAGCATATCCAAAAGTGTAAGACCACAGTGTATTCTGCTAGAAAAAAGAGGATTTCCACACTGTTTATGGCTTGTCTATCACTGGTATAGATCTAGGTACTATATCAGAAAAATTGGTTAATGAGGTTGATTGGTTTTCTATCTTCAAGGTAACTCGACTCAAGGGGAAGATGAAAGTTAAATATGTCAGGCAAGAGTTCTAAGATGCACTGATGGTGTTACATCAGAAAGTCTACCAATAGGTACCACCAAACTACGAATTTTTTGTACAATTCACTAGAGCCTTTGCATTTGAAAACTGTACCACTGCTCAAACATAAAAAATTCTAGCTATGTACCAAGTGGCATGGGTTGTAGCTGCAAAAGCTTCTATTGAAAGATGTAGGAAGATGGGTACATTGCAGTCAAAGATGCAAAGGTTTTACAGTTGTCTGAACCATGATGCTTCACCACTTTTCGAGCCTTTGGATGCGAACTTGCTGGAACAGAAAGAAGATGTTGAGTTAAATTCTCGACAAGGTATTGTACTTGCTACCATAAGGCGAGTGGAGGGTACTATGGTTATACGTACTTTAGAATTGTTAATTGATAGTGAGCAGAGTTGGATAGGGTCAAGCTTGATTTGGATCAAGCCAAGCTATCAAAGGTTGCTGAGTCTAAGGTGACTAGAGCAGTCATTGAGATGAGAAAAAAGTTATAAGTATCCATAGATGAAGTGAAATGTTATGCGGGAATGTCTCCTAAGAGGAGGATTCACTTGGAGATGCAAATTCAGTTATATACTCTTAATCTAGAGCTGTTAAGGGTTGAGCCAGATGACAATGCCAAGGTGCCTGAACAAGAGGTAATAATTAGCTTTATTGACATTGGTTGGAACATTTTTCTAAGGTTGAATACTGATCATTTGGATTGTTACATACACACGCTGAATATAAGTTGCATGAGAATCAGTTGAAGAGTGCAAATCGACATCTATCCTTTGTAAAGAACATGTTAAGCATGATGGATTCAAATGAATTATCACCATTATTGCCATTACCTCCCCCAAAGTTACCATCAGCCCTCTTACTCAGTGTTTCATCCATGTGCATAGCATGTGGTTTGAATATTGAGGAGAGGGTGAGTTTTATAGTGCACCTTATGCCATGCCACCATGCATATCACTATATTTGTTTTGTAGCACATTGTCGTGTGTCAGTCAACTGTTTAGGACCTGAATGTGGTGTTGAAATACCAAAACATGTACCGCAAACAATCTCTCGATTCTTTGATGGTGGATTCAACTTTCACAGAGGTAAGCTTGTTGTGTTGATTAATATTAATAATATTACTTTTTATCCATGGTTGTGGCTTCTTGGTTAGTTGTTTGTAAGTAGATATTACTAATTAGGTTGCTACTTGTTACCTATTACTAAGTACTTGGTTCTTAGTTACTTGTTACTAAGTATCTATTACTAATGAGATTATTACTAGTTACTGAGTTGCTGATTCTCAGTAACGTGTTAGTATCTATTACTAATTAGCTTGTTACTAGTTAGCTATTACTAGGTTACTAAGTTATTACTAATTATCTTGTTAAAATTAGCTATTACTAAGTAGTTGGTTCCTAGTTAGCCATTAGTAATTAGCTATTACTATTTAGCTTGTTACTAGTTAGTTATTACTAAGTAGCTAGTCCTTGGTTAGTTGTTTGTAATTAGCTATTACTAATTAGCTTGTTACCAATTAGCTATTACAAAGTAGCTGGTTCTTAGTAAGTTGTTAGTAATTAGCTATTACTACTAAGCTAGTTACTAATTAGCTATTACTAATAAGCTAGTTACTAATTAGCTATTACTAAGTATATGGTTATGGTTAGTTTTTTGTAACTAATTAGCGTGTTACTAGTTAGCTATTACTAAGTTGCTAACTCTGGGTTACTTGTTAGTAATTAGCTATTAATAATTAAATTGTTACCAATTAGCTATTACTAAGTAGTTGGTTGTTAGTTAGCTATTAGAAATGGTTATTAATATATTAGTTTGTTACCATTTAGCTATTAATAATTAGCTTTTACTAAGTAGCTATTACTAAGTAATTATTACTAAATAGCTATTACTAAGTAGCTATTACTAAGTAGCTATTACTAAGTAGCTATAACTAAGTAGCTGATTTGTCATAGCTATTACTAATTAGCTATTACTAAGTAGCCATTACTAAGTAGCGGTTCTTAGTTAGCTTATTAGTAAGTTATTATTAATTAGCTTGTTACTAATCACCTATTACTAATTAGCTATTATGAATTAGTTACTATGAGTTAATATTTAGTTTGTTAGTAATTAGCTATTACTAAGTAGCTATTATTATAGCTATTATGAATTAGCTATTACTAATTAGCTATTAATGATTACCTATTACTGATTAGCTTGTTGTTAATTAGCTATTACTGATTAACTATTACTGATCAGCTATTACTGATTAAATATTATTGATAAGCTATTATTGATTAGCTATTATGATTTAGCTATTAGGAATTATCTATTACAAATTAGCTATTAAGAATTAGCTATTACTAATTAGCTATTACTAACTAGCTATTACTAATTAGCTATTACTAATTAGCTATTACTAATTAGGTATTCTTAATTTGCTATTACAAATTAGCCATTACTAATTAGCTTGTTACTAAGTAGCTATTACAAAGTAACTAGTTCTTGGTTAGTTGTTCGTAATTAGCTATTACTAAATAGCTTGTTACTAATTAGCTATTACTAAGTAGTTGATTGTTCGATACTTGTTAGTAGTTAGCTATTACTAATTAGCTTGTTACTAATTTGTGATTATTAATTAGCTATTACTTATTAGCTCTTATTGATTAGCTATTATTGATTAGCTATTACTCATTAGCTTTTACGAATTAGCTATTATGAATTAGCTATTACTAATTAGCTATTATTGATTAGCTACTACTGATTAGGTATTACTGATTAGCTATTACGAATTTGCTATTATGAGTTAGCTATTACGAACTAGATATTAATAAGTAAATATTACTAATTAGCTATTATTGATTAGCTATTATTGATCAACTATTAATAAGTATCTATTACTAATTAGCTATTATTGATTAGCTATTATGATTTAGCTATTATGAATTAGCTATTACTAATTGGCTATGGCGAATTAGCTATTACGAATTAGCTATTACTAATTAGCTATTACTAATTAGCTATTACTAATTAGCTATTACTACTTAGCTATTACTAATTAGCTATTACTAATTAGCTAGTTCTAATTAGCTATTACTAGTTTAGCTATTACTAATTAGCTATTATTAATTAGCTATTATTAATTCGTTATTATGAATTATCCATACTAATTAGCTTGTTACTAAATACCTATTACGAAGTAACTAGTTCTTGGTTAGTTGTTAATAATTAGCTATTATTAATTAGCTTGTTACTAATTAGCTATTACTAAGTAGTTGATTGTTCGATAGTTCTTAGTAGTCAGCTATTTCTAATTAGCTTGTTAAAAATTTGCGATTACTAAGGATCTAGTTTTTCGTTAGTTATTCGCAATAAGTCATCCATCAACTATCTCTTTCTTACTCTTTAACTCTCTAGTGGAACACTAATCTAGCTGGTTTCATTGTGCCAAGTAGTTGCTCGTACCTCAATAGGAACAATTACCAACAATGCTGATGCTGCATACGATAGGGAGCTTGGGACAAGTGATAATGTTGGACGTACACCATTTGCTGAAAGTAAGACTTATGCCCAATCTTCATCATCAAAGGAGAAAGAAAATATTCCATCCTTCCTCTAAACACCATCTACAATGGATGCTAGTGTGGATCCTTGTCCAATTGACAACATGCATGATGCGGAGTCCACATGCATTGACTTTTATAGTGGTCTAGATGGAATGACTGAGAATGTAATGATCCAGTAAGCAGCTCAGATATTCATCTAGCTAGTCACAACTCTGTAGTTGATAATGATCCCGTTGTTTGTTCAAACAAAGGTCATCTGCAGAATACAACTTTTGATCCTAATTAGAGTCCAAATAGAGATGTTCTTCAAACGAATGCTACATATGAAACCTCCTCGATGAAAAACTATTGTAACCCAACCTCAGATTCTGACATGTGTGGATCCCCAACAAAGGCTGTAGTTGTTCATGTACAAGAGGATGCCACTCTAGCATAGTTTATGGTAAATGCAAATATAAATTTGCAAGTACCTGTGAGACGACAGAAGAAGCCAAGCCATTTGCACCCAATTACAAGGCGGCACACTACTCGGTCACACTTGAACGGAGGCATTGTACCTGATATAGAGGATCTTTTGAAAGAATAGTACTAGTGTTCACCCTCTTACATCATTGTCCTTTATAATGGTTACTATCCGCACGTGTGGAATCATCCAAATCTTTTAGCTATCATCACAGTTTGTGGTCAGCCTATTTTGTATCGATGTTATTAAAATATTTTGTTGTCTCTGCCTCGTATTATATACCCTGTACATATTTGATAGCTCAATTGTGTCATTGATTGTAATGATGTAAACAATTCTTCTATTGGTATTATATGGGAAAAATGGCATTTGTCCATAACTTAAGCACCAATATGGAAATAATTTGAAGTCTTAATGCCATCATAAACATTAGGAATGCATTTGTATGAATTTTACAATTGGTCCTCTCATGATTGTTGAAGATAAATGTACAATGTCATTTTCATATGAGCCATGCTTGGATAAATTTACCAAATATAAAGATAAAGAAAAATTAGAGAAAAAAAGGAAAAAATAATAAAAGAAAAAGTCTAGTCAAAATTCATGATAAGCAAGAGATACAATATCTTGCCTTGTAGTTAGTGGCATGTAGTGGGGAACGTGGTGAGTTAAAAAGGAGGCACAAACTTCTTCACATGCTCATTGGTTATAAAAGTGAAGTGGCAGCACATTCAAAACAAGGAGAGAAAGAGGCAAGATCTCCCAATAGTCGGATCTAGCCATTTTGTCATTTTGTCTTCCCTTAGACTCCTTCCAGCTGCATGTCTATTTGTACACAACTCTGTTGTGGAGCTCATATCTTAGTGCATATGTAACCATTTCTTGCGTTTAAACATTTATTATCTTGTGTACTTTATGCATACCAAATATCTCTTTGAAAGCTTATATAATTTGTGAGATAGCAATGAAAGTGTGAAGTCCAGTCTTTTAGTATACTTGTGTAGACAAGTAGTCTATTTTGGTCGGTTATGTTTCCTGAAAACAATTTGGAAGACAACAAGGATGCATCAAATGCCAACACACAAGGAAGAGGTCGAGGTAGAAGTAGAGGAAGAGGTGGAGGCTCCTACAATTCTCATAAAGGTATAACATGCTATCATTGTGGTAACGTAGGACACTATGCTAGTGATTGTTGGCTGAAGAATGGAAGACCAAATGGAGGCAATCAAAGGAACCAAAGCAACTATGCAAGCAGCTCAAGTGAAGGAAGCAAGGACACACTACTTGCAATGAGACATGAGTATAATAGCTCTTGTGAAGATGAAAAAAAATGGTACATTGATTCAGGTTGTAGTAACCATATGTCATGCCAAGGAAGTTTTTTCACTAATCTATAGGTACCAACTGGAAAAGGATGTGTTGAAACAGGTGATGATACTCAACACATGATTGAACACATTGGAGATATAAGGCTTGGAGATACAAGTAGAGCAAAGGTACTATCTAATGTTCTTCATGTTCCTACAATTTCAAAGAACTTGATTTCAGTAGGACAAATGGTAGAGAAGGCTTATCATTTCATTTTCAACGAGAATGGGTGCTTCATAAAGAATCCAAAGGAAGGCTTCAAGGTCATTGCTCGAGGTAGAAGAGATGGACGGATGTTCACTGTGGACATCCAACATCCACATGGAAAGGTCATGTACATTCAATATGGGAACAAGAAGATTTCAGAGCTGGACTTATGGCACAAAAGAATAGGACACATCAACATTCCAAAGCTGAAGGACATGAGCAAACATGAAGTGGTAAGAGGTCTTCGAAAATTTAATAGCATTGGACTACATGAGTTATGTGAAGCTTGTCAACTAGCAAAGCAAACGAGGCACCCATTCAAGAGGAGCAATTATGTGGCTCCAAATGTCTTGGATTTGATACATACGGATGTATGCAGACCAACCCAAGAGGCATCAATGGTTGGTAATAGATCTTTTGTCACCTTCATTGATGATCACTCAAGAAAGGTATGGCTGTTTTGTATGAAGCAAAAATCAAAGGTGTTTTCTATATTCAAAAGATTCAAAGTTGAAGTTGAAAAAGAAACAAGAACGTCTATCAAAAACTTAAGGTCCGATGGTGGAGGAGAATACTTCTCCAAAGAATTTTCAGATTTTCTACAAGAGAATGGGATCAAAAGGCAATTCACTTGTAGGTATACACCACAACAAAATGGAGTAGCTGAGAGGAAAAATAGGCAAATTGCTGAAATTGCAAGATGCATGCTCAATGAGATGAAGGTACCATTGTACTATTGGGCTGAAGCTACCACAACCGCCATTTACTTGATGACTAGATACACAACATCAACAATGCATCACTTGGCTCCAGAGGAGGTATATTCTGGTAAGAAACCTAATCTTACACAACTTAAAGTGTTTGGATGTGTTTGCTTTGTTCACATTCCACAAGAAGTTAGAACAAAGATGGAAACAAGGTCAGAAAAATGCATTTTCATCGGCTACTCGACGGAGCAAAAAAGATACAAGTGTTACAACCCTAGAACAAAGTAATTAAGAGTCTCGCTAGATCTGGTCTTTGATGAACTAAGACCATGGTATGAAGATAAAGGAAAGGAAAAGGTTCTTGAAGAAGATTGTGATGATTATGCAGGAACAAATCAAAGAGAAGTTCAACAATCAAGCACAAAGGTTTCACGTCTAGAGGCATCTACATCAAATGAAGAATGTTCAACATGGAGAGGGAGTCATTCTTTGTGTCCAAATTTAGCTCATA
The DNA here is from genome assembly GCA_020310875.1 of Ceratopteris richardii. NCBI lineage: Eukaryota > Viridiplantae > Streptophyta > Polypodiopsida > Polypodiales > Pteridaceae > Ceratopteris > Ceratopteris richardii. Next base: position 45,095 of record MU261938.1, read on the forward strand.
GTAGAGCCAAAGAAGCAAGTGCTACTCCAAAGAGTGAGGTAGATGCAAGTGGAGAAGAATATGAAAAGGTAATCACCTCGATGGTAAAGCTAAATAGGTTAAAGAAGCAACTCTCTAAAGGCAATGAAAGACGATATTCAAGGACAAGGTATCCAACTCAAAGGTTGAGTTATGACAGTTTTATGGAGACACATTTTGCATACATGATGGAGGTTATCAAAGACAAAGAGCCTGAGACATATGAAGAAGCTTGCAGACAAAAGGAATGGAAGCAAGCTATGAAAGAGGAGATCAGAGCTCTCAAAGATAATCACACATGGGAGCTAGTGCTGAAAAAAGAAGGTATGAAGATTGTTCCAAACAAATGAGTGTTTAAAGTAAAGAGGAAGGTTGATGGTTCACTAGCTAGATATAAAGCTAGATTAGTTGCCAAAGGATTTAAACAAACACAAGGCATAGATTATGATGAAGTTTTCAGCCCTGTTGCAAAGATGGGAACTATCAGAACATTAATAGCAATTGGTGCTTCAAGGAGATGGCCATAATATCAAGTGGACATCAAAAATGCTTTTCTTAATGGAGAACTACAAGAAGAGGTATACATGAGTCAACCGGTTGGATTTGAAGATGAAAAGCATCCACATTTTGTTTGCAGGTTGAAAAAGGCACTTTATGGCTTGAAGCAAGCACCAAGAGCATGGAATCAGAGATTAGTAGAATATCTAACTAAGTGTGGATACAGCCCAAGTAGTGCAGATCCTTCTTTGTACATGAAGAAGGAAGAAAATAGAGAGGTATATATTTGCATATACGTCGATGACCTCATCATAACAAGAAATGATGTTATGGGGATTAAAGATATCAAAAGGAAGCTTGGTAAGGAGTTTAAGATTTCAGATCTTGGAGACCTGAAATATTTTTTAGGAATTGAAGTTATTTATGGAAAGAATGGCATCTACTTGATGCAAAGGAAGTACTTGTTGGATGTTCTTTTCAGATTTGGAATGAGTGGATGTAAACCACTCACTCAACCCATGGACACAAATACAAAAATTTGTTCAAATGATGGAGAACCATTGGAAGATGTAATGACATACAGAAGCATTGTAGGATCATTAATCTATGCAAACATTACAGGACCTGATTTATCTTATGTTGTTGGTGTACTTTCTCAGTTTATGCAAGCCCCGACAAGTGAACACTTAAATTCAGCCAAGAGAGTGTTGAGATACATAAATCATACAGTTAATCATGCTTTATTTTACAAGTTTGATGAAGAACTGCAAGTCAAAGGCTTTAGCAATGCTGATTGGGTAGGTTCAAAGGAAGATAGGAGACCAACCTCAGGTTATGTGTTCATGATAGGAAGAAAACCTATTACATGGAGATCAAAGAAACAACCTATTGTTGCACTTTCATCCTTGGAGGTTGAATATAGAGGATTAGCATTTGCCACATGTGAAGCAATGTGGATTAAAAAGCTTTTCGATGATCTTGGAGTGCAAGTTGGAACCATCACTATATACGGTGATAACATGTCAAGTATTTACTTGGCAAGCAATCCTATGTTTCATGCAAGGAGCAAGCAAATAGAGGTCCACTACCATTATGTAAGGGAGAAGGTTTTGAGCAAAGATGTGGAGATAAAGTTCATCAGAACCAAAGAGCAGGTTGCAGATATGTTTACAAAGCTCTTGGATGCTTCTAAACTCAAAGGCTTCAAGGATGTGATAAATTTGCAGGACATGGATGAAGATAATTCCCAAATGAGCTTGAGGGGGAGTGTTGAAGATAAATGTACAATGTCATTTTCATATGAGCCATGCTTGGATAAATTTGCCAAATATAAAGATAAAGAAATAGTAGAGGAAAAAAAGGAAAAAATAATAAAAGAAAAAGTCTAGTCAAAATTCATGATGAGTAAGAGATACAATATCTTGCCTTGTAGTTAGTGGCATGTAGTGGGGAAAGTGGTGAGTTAATAAGGAGGCACAAACTTCTTCACATGCTCATTGGTTATAAAAGTGAAGTAGGAGCACATTCAAAACAACAAGAGAAAGAGGCAAGAGCTCCCAGTAGTCCGATCTAGCCATTTTTTCATTTTGTCTTCCCTTAGACTCCTTCCAGCCGCACGTCAGTTTGTACACAGCTCTGTTGTGGAGCTCATATAACAGTGCATATGTAACCCTTTCTTGTGTTTAAACATTCATTGGAAAGCTTATCTTGTATATTTTTTGCATACCAAATATCTTTGTGAAAGCTTATATATTTTGTGAGATATTAGTGGAAGAGTGAAGTCCAGTTTTTTAGTATACCTGTGTAGACAAGTAGTCTATTTTGGTCGGTTAAGTTTCGTGACCAAAACATATCAAATTTCTTGTTTTTTGTCTTGTTGGAAAGCTTTTGGCATATATTTTCACTTCCCAGATATGTCATTCATAAGAGTTATACTCTGTGAGATATCTGTTAGAGAGTAAAGTCCAATTTTATAGTGTACTTATGTGTGCAGGTGGTCTATTTTGGTCAATTGATTTTCCTGTCCAAACCTCATCCAAATTACTTGTTTTTTAGCTTATTGGAAATCTATTTGTGTCTACTTTCTCTATACCAAATATCTTTCTCAAAGGATATATATTCAGAGAGTTATCTGTCTGAGACTGAAGCTTAGTTCTTCAGCATACCTGTGTGGACAGGTAGTTCATCTTTGTCAGTTGTTAATCAAACCTTATCCAAATTAAGTTATTTATAGCTTGTTAGAAAGCTCTCTTTGTATAATTTGATTGACTAAAGGCTCAAGTCCATTTGGGTTTTGTATTGAGAGCAACAAGCTATCTAAGGTGCAGCTATTTGTCCAAGTGTTGGACATACAAGGTTTCACTACACATTTCCGTTGCCAATAGGAGAAATCATTCTCCACAATGATGCCTTTTTTCAATGATATGATTTGGATAGTAGTAAATAGTTTCATTGGATAGTAGTAAATAGTTTAAAGTGAGGAAATTGATTTCACTATTTAGTTCTATTGTTCACCTTCTTACAATACCTCTTTGTAATGGTTACTATCCACATGTGACATTGTCCAAATCGATTAGCTCTCATAGGATTTTGTATTTATCCTACTTTATAACAATGTTATTGATTTTATTTATCCTATTATGTGCAATTTTTGATAGACTAACAGTGTCATTGATTGTAAGTTGTAATGGAGTTTGGCTTATAGGTCAGATAAAGAACAAAGTTCCATCCACAGTTGCCACAAACGACAATCTTATATCCTCAGCAAGTAAATGTTATGCTGCAATAGAAGTTGAGCACAAAGATGCCCAAAAAGAAAAAAAAACTAAATTAAGTATCAGTTTCAACTCAAACTGATCCTATTTCAACTCAAACATGTCCTATTTCAGCTCAAACTGATCTTATTGCAACAGGAGTTGAGCAGAAAGTATCAGTTTCAACTCAAACTAATCATGTACTAGTGTTTACACCAAAAGGAAATCAAGAGCCTAAACAAATACTAGGCAAGTCAAAAACATGAAAGAGGTTGGATCATGTGATAATGGAACCAAAATTTATTGAGATAGAAAGGGACCCTCCAAAGATTCAACGTGGCCTGACAAAGAAGGAGATACAGGAATTGAAACCTATTCACAAGGATTTATAACCTAGGGCTCTGATTCTAGAAGTTGAGGTATTTATGAATATCCGAAGTAAGCAGGCCTATCCTCACAATAATGCTTTTCTTCAATGGTGCCTTGAACATTTCAATGTCTGGATTTGGAGTGCCTATGATCTAGAGGAGGTCAAAAAATATATTGATACAATCTTCCTGATGTTCAGGAGGAAATTTATGGATATTTGGGGGAGGGATCAATGTTTTTGGAAATTTTCAATCAATTTCAAGAAACTGGCTCATTTTTGGGACAAGATGTGGAGTACGGGCCTGACAATACATTGATAATTGATATTACTGCTTATAGGTTATTTTACAACATTAGAAGATGTTGCCTAATGTTACCAAAGATGACAATCAGTGAAAGACTTAAATATTTGTTAAGAACTCTTTGTGATCATCTTTGGAAATGGTTAATAGCCCCAAATCGTATTGAATATGCAGATATTATTTCCAGATTAATACCTCTTGATGAAGATATTTTGTCTATATATCATGGAATACATCGAGACCATAATCAAGATTACAGACATAATCGAGATTACAGACATAATCGAGATTATAGACATTATCGAGATTACAGACAAAAACACTGAGTAATGCCAACTCTAGGGTGGCTATGAATGGTTCTATTTCTGAACCCTTCAATCATTATAGATCTATCAGACAGGGTTGTGCCCTTGCTCCTCTTCTGTTTGCTATTTCTAGTGATGCTCTAGGATGGTTAGTCAAAGATAAAACTAAACAAGGAATTATTAGAGGTATTTCTATGCCTAGATGAAAGTTAAAGAGGGTTATATGTTAAATCAGGTGTTTGCTTCCAATCTCTGGTTTTTTTCATAGGACTCATTATGCACTAGACAGGTGAATGCTGAAGAAGCTTCTCCTTTGCCTCTTAAGATGAATAAGTGCAAGGAAAAAAGGCTTTAACTCATGGAATAGCCTTATGTCTAGGCAGGATATTGTGGATCCTTTCTTCATTAATGACATTGCTGATTTATCTCTTGGTTGTAAACTCGTGTCTATGGATTAGAGGGAGTTTCTCCTGAAAGCCACGGAGAAGTGCAACCGCTACAAATATCATGGAGAGCTCTGGGTTGGAAGAAATAAAAGATGCTTTGGAGATGGTAGTAGGAATCAAATTTACAATTGTTGGAAAGAAATGAAGTTTGTTGGACATGCCTACCTTTCTAGTATCTCTGATGCTCCTATGCATCAAGCCATATATTCATAAATCATATGTAATGTTAGATACCAACAGTGGAGATTCACTGTCTTTAAGATGTATTGTCCCAAGAGGGCCTACCCCTTGCATAGTTGTACAATATTTCCTAAATTTAATTTAATCTCTGTTTTGCATGAGACAAAAAAAAATTTTAAGTCTATGGGTGGGTTCAAACTATTCCGATGGAACATAAATGGCATTTCCTTCCAAAATCATGCTTCCACCCGCACATCAATTCATCTATTTCAGGAGTGCATGTTTTGTTGTGAGGGGGTAAGTTGCCACACTTTTCTTTTTTCCTTTTGAAATGGAGGTTCAGCCTAAGCCTACTCCCCTGGACTTTAATTTTGAAATCGCAATTGCACAAGTGAACAGGCATAGTACCCATGGGACCCCTCGTATCCCACAAAGCAAGGGTTAGACGAGTTACATAGTGTCTTGCCGTAGCCAGGGATTGAACCCCCCCCCCCGCCTCAAGAGGCAAATGAGCCAATCCAACTGAACTAAGCCACACTCGTTTTTTTTAGAGAACAAAAAAAGTGAATATTAATATAGAAGAGTTACAGATTGTGCTAGGGGCAAACCCTCACCAAATACGATGGTATGTGTAAGTGTATAGAGGGCAAGATCCCACACAAGGGTCCCATATTATAATAAATACTTAGCAAATACTGCTTGAGTAGGGGACATACATCTGGGCAGGATACAAGTCAGAGAGATACAAAGGTTCTTGATACAGAAGCTCATGTACATGAGAAAATCATGTCAAATCTAGAATTAGAGTACAACTTAAGTAATGAATCTCTCCACTGGTTGGGGGAGGTGTTATACAGATGTTTAGACAGTTGAAAATCCTCAGGAGGGGTTGTCTTGATAGCAAGAAGACACCTCACTTCAATGTTTTTTAACCCTTTGAAGCTCTTGAATTTCTACAACATGTATCTGACAACATCGGCAAGGTGAAGAGGCATGTGGCAAGTGCATTGAGGAAGCCTCTCCTGCAGCATCTTTTTGTGCAGCAACAATACCGGAAGAGAAGCAGGACATAAGTTAGTGATATCCATTATAGCAGAGCCTTGAATGACCCCACCATTGATAGTGAGGTCATTCAAGCTAGAGTATCCCTTCTTGCAGCACTTGTGCTCTTTGATTCCCATTTTGCAATTGTTTCACAGAGATAGCCATCCAATCCAAATGCTTTCTTGAAGAAAAAAGTCAGAATGAGTAAAGTACTTCTCATTAGGGAAACATGCCTTTTAACCTCCATCCAAGCCTTCCATAATCTATAACAAAGGGAACTGCCTACAACAACAAAAGAGTGAGAGGACATAATAATATCCCATAAAGAATGATCTTGCCAGGAATATTTATAGTTTTCTATATAAAAATGTTTAGTGTTTCTTTTTTATGAGGTTAGCCCATATGTCAAAACAACCCAGGGATCTAGCTATCCATTTAGCAGCTTTATTAGGGAGGCAGCAGATGTTGCACTTGACTGAACTTCTTGGCACAAAAATGGTTACTGAAGAAACTAGTTTATAATTATCTAGTCAAATTGTGTACTACATAGTGTTAGAAAAACATTATCCAACATCACATGGGTATTACAAATTCTAGGGCATACTATTATAAACAGCCTCATACATATCACCATTTATGGTAAACATGTCTGTACAATCGTGGACTGGTGACCTGGGTATTTTAATGCATCTTACAAGATGGGAGTACATATAAGTTGGTGGTCTTGTTTCTAATAGCCTATAGATATTTTCTTCTAGTCTCTCATAAAATAAACCCACCACATAATATGCTCCTGAAGCTATCACTTTGTTCCACACATCCATTACATTATTCGGACTAAACTTTGTCCTTGTGTGCACTTTAATAAATAGAAATCTACACCTTCATCATTGTCCTCTTCTGCATTGTCTTCAAAGTTGTCATCCACTACCAATGCATCTGATAGGTAGTTGCCATCACCTTCAAATGTGAAATTGGAAAAGGATGAGTCTTTTGCTTCATCTGACTCAATGATAGGAGTCAAAGTATGGTACACCCAATTTTGAATGTTGCATTTGTTGATGCATCTTTTCCACTGACCATGGATACAATGAAAGCAATAACATGTTAGTCCTCTGGCACCAATGCAATGTCTAACTAACCTTGAATAGCCATGAATCGAATGCAAGGATTGAACTTGAGATATCTCCTTCTAATCACAAGCCTTCTCCCAGTTCATTTCCTCAATCTTCACTTCCTAGAAGACCCGTGTGACATCTCTCCCTTTTGACTCTCACAAATGTCCCCTGAGAAATTTCACAACATCTGTAGCACACTTCAGCATTGCACCTTCAGGTTTAAGTTGTTCATGGGTTAGCGCCCTTTTCACAACTGCACCTACACCATCATGTTCTCCCTTTTCGTGCCCTGACTCAAAGAAGTTCCATATCATAGTCATGCCTATTAGCCCTAGATATCTTCCTACAAAGTGAAATGGACATTTAACTTTAATTTGAGAAGCTCCACCATTTGACCATACCCAATGTTGGCTTAATTCAAGATTTACCTCTCTCAACCATTGCCTATGTAATTGGAAAGAATGTTGCACAAGAAGGGTTTCATGCTTCTTGTTATCGGAAATGAAGAAGTGGATTACCTTTTTAGGAATACCCTCCAAACAAAAATATGTGATATGCACAAAAATTGTTACCTGTACAGACCACCAATGCATAGATTGTATTTCATTTTGCTCACGGAATGTATAGTTTTCTGCAAAATCAACCACTGAAACCACAACATCGCGTGGGAATTCAGAGACACACATCTTAAACTGATTTTCTTGCCATAAATAAATGAAATTGTGCTTGATAAATTTCTTTATAGTTTTCTCACATAATCCTGTTACAACTTTAGGATTCATCTCCCTCTTTATCAATTCTTTCCTTTTATGAACTTGTCGTTCATACATTGACTCGACATTCTCAAAGATCTTTACAGGAATATGATATTCCTCAATGCTAGTCTCTCTCGGACACCACTTAAAATGTCCTACTCGGCAATAAAGAGCACTCACCCATCACACATCTGTACTGGTGGAATGTGGTATCATTTTGACATGGACATAGAATACTCTCTATAATGTTGCTAATCGATCAAATGTAGTTGCTAAAGCCTTGCACCTTGATGTCTCCCCCACTTGACAAATAGAATAATCACATTTACAAAGATAGCTATGCAGGACCGAGCTTGATTGACGTAGGAGATTGATTTCATCCTTAAGGTATGACATTTCAACGTGATAAATGCGGCAACATGTGAATCTATCTTTCAATCAGAGTCTTAACAAAATATGGCTTCACGATTCCAACTTTCGAAGCTGGATATTTATCACTGGATGCAATTGTTTGAAGCGTATAAATAGCTCTATCTACATTATAGAAACAAGTGGTTATTAGTAGTCATTAATTAGCTAGTTATCAGTTTGCGATTACTAAGTAGTTGGTGGTTAGCTGTTACAAGGTGTTAGATTGTTACTAGTTAGTTCTCAATAATTAGCTATTACTAATTAGCTTGTTAGTAATTAGCTATTATTAAGTAGCTGGTTCTTGGTTTGTTATTTGTAATTAGCTATTACTACGTAGTTCGTTCTTAGTTAGTTCTCAGTAATTAACTATTACTAAGAACAATTAGCTTATTAGAAATTAGCTATTACTAAGTAGTTGGTTCTTGGTTAGGTGTTTGTAATTAGCTATTACTACTTAGCTTATTACTAATCAGATATTACTAAGTACCTAGATCTTGGTTAGCTGTTTGTAATTAGCTATTACTAATTAGCTCGTTACTAATTAGCTTGTTACTAATTAGCTTGTTACTAATTAGCTTGTTACTAATTACCTATTATTAATTAGCTTGTTACTAATTAGCTATACTAAGTAGCTGGTTTTTGGTTAGCTGTTTGTAATCAGCTATTACTAATTAGCGTGTTACTAATCATATATTACTAAGTAGCTGGATCTTGCTTAGCTATTTGTAATTAGCTATTACTAATTAGCTTGTTACTAATTAGCTTGTTACTAATTAGCTTGTTACTAATTAGCTATTACTAATTAGCTTATTATTTATTAGCTATACTAAGTAGTTGGTTCTTGGTTTGCTATTTGTAATTAGCTATTACTAATTAGCTTGTTACAAATTAGCTATTACTAATTAGCTCGTTACTAATTAGCTATTACTAATTATCTTGTCATTAATTAGCTTGTTACTAATTAGCTTGTTACTCATTATCTTGTTACTAATTAGATATTACTAATTAGCTTGTTAGTAATTAGCTATTACTAAGTAGCTTGTTCTTGGATAGCTGTTTTTAATTAGCTATTAATAATTAGCTTGTTACTAATTATCTATTACTAATTAGCTTTGTACTAATTAGCTTGTTACTAACTAGCTTGTTACTCATTAGCTTGTTACTAATTAGCAATTACTAATAAGCTTGTTAATAATTAGTTATTACTAATTAGCTTGTTAGTAATTAGCTTGTTAATAATTAGCTATTACTAAGTACCTTGTTCTTGGTTAGTTGTTTGTAGTTAGCTATTACTAATTAGCTTCTTACTAATTAGCTATTACTAATTAGCTTGTTACTAATTAGCTTGTTACTAACTAGCTTGTTACTAACTAGCTTGTTACTAACTAGCTATTACTAATTAGCTTGTTACTAATTAGCTTGTTACTAACTATCTTGTTACTCATTAGCTTGTTACTAATTACCTATTACTAATAAGCTTGTTAGTAATTAGCTATTACTAAGCAGCTGGTTCTTGGTTAGTTGTTTGTAACTAGCCATTACTAATTAGTTTGTTACTAATTAGCTTGTTACTCGTTAGCTTGTTACTAAATAGCTTGTTAGTAATTAGCTATTACTAAGTAGTTGGTTCTCGGTTAGTCGTTTGTAATTAGCTATTACTAATTAGCTTCTACTAATAAGCTATTACTAAGTAGCTTGTTACTAATTATCTTGATAGTAATTAGCTATTACTAAGTAGCCGGTTATTGGTTGGTTGTTTATAATTAGCTATTACTAATTAGCTTGTTAGTAATTAGCTATTACTTATTAGCTTCTACTAATAAGTAATAGCTTGTTGCTAATTAGCTTGATAGTAATTAGCTATTACTAAGTAGTTGCTTTTCGATTAGGTGTTTGTAATTAGCTATTACTTATTAGCTTGTACTAATAAGCTATTACTAAGTAGCTTGTTACTAATTATTTTGATAGTAATTAGCTATTACTAGTAGCTGGTTATTGGTTAGTTGTTTGTAATTAGCTATTACTAATTAGCTAGTTACTAATTAGCTATTACTAAGTAGGTGGTTCTTGGTTAGCTGTTTGTAATTAGTTATTGCTAATTAGCTTGTTACTAATTAGCTATTACTAAGTAGCTTGTTACTAATTACCTATTAATAAGGAGCTGGTTCTTGGAGAGGCGTTTGTAATTAGCTATTACTAGTTAGCTTCCTACTAGTAACCTATTACTAAGCAGCTGGTTCTTAGTTAGTTCTCAGTAATTAGCGACTACTATTTAGCTTGTTAACAGTTAGTTATTATTAAGTAGCTAGTTGTTGGTTAATTGTTTATAATTAATTATTACTAATAATCTATTGCTAATTCGCTTGTTACCAATTACCTATTACTAAGTAGCTAGTTCTTAGTTAGTCGTTAGGAATTATCTACTACCAATTATCTTGTTAGTAATTAAATATTACTAAGTAGCTAGTTCTTGGTTAGCTGTTTGTAATTAGCTATTACTACGTAGTTTGTTCTTGGTTAGTTGTTTGTAATTAGCTATTACTAATTAGCTTGTTACTAGTTACCTATTACTAAGTAGTTGGTTAGTTATTACTAATTATCCTGTTACAAATCAGCTATTACTAAGTAGTTGGTTCTTGGATGGTTATTAGTAATTAGCTTTTACTAATTAGCTTCTTACTAATTGGCTATTACTTAAGAGCCATTTTCTTGGTTAGTTACTTGTAATAACCTATTAGCTTGTTACTAGTTAGCTATTACTATTAGATTGCTACTATAAGTTACTTGTTACTGGTTCTTGTATAATTAGATAAAATGGTGAACTGATGATTGAAAATAGGATTACCTGAGAAACATCAAGAAGGAGAACAGGATGTTCCAAATATTGATTTCTGCCAAGTCGGGTCGTGCTTATATCCTTCTTATTTGGTGACACCCTGCTCTCTGTTGTCCAAAACGTGATAATCATATGCTTGACCTCTTGTATGATTCATGTGGTACGTGTTGCCCTACGAGTTGCCTTCAAAAAACTATGATGAGACTCAACTATACTTAACCGTCCAATCATATCATAAACGACTTCCCTGCTTACTCTCCCAATACCCTAGAAAGTCTTGAAATATTTATCTGATTTGTTGATGAATATGCATCACTATTTAGAGCCATCATCAATGTTGATCTCTTCAATACAAGGTCATCAGAATTCTTTCTGATACTTTGCAATGTATTCCAAAGATTGATGAAAAGGGCACATGTTACATGATGTTTGTTACTACCCATTGCATCAAAAAGTTGCACAATACATGGACTCTGCAACATCCTATTTAGTTCCTCGATTTTATCTTCACAACATAAGTTTTTAGTTTGATTTTTAAAATACTTCATGATCTTATCCACAATGCCATCCAAGTTTCTTGAACTACAATTAGCATTACCCTCCACATTAGTGCCCGACCTTGACGTTATTGTGTCTCTATAGTTCCTTTTCCTTTCCTTCCAATAACATCTTAATGCTTGCTGATCACTATCCACTACTGGTATTGTATTAACTTCCATCAGTTCGCTTGTCCGAGATTGCCCTGCATCAACACACTACAAATGATGAGGAAACCATAAATACAATAACATCTACCACTCATCAATCCACTTTATTATATTGACTTTACATTAAGTATGCTCACCTATTATCATTATGTGCTCCATCACTTACGTATGTAGACTTGTCATACCACTTTTAAACCTACAACAATCATCCAAAACCTTAGATGTTAGATACAATGAATGAACAATATGAAACTAAATGGACATTGTTAGGCATACTTTTAAACCTGCAAAAATCATCCATAATCTAAGATGTTACTCGTATATAACTTCCTTTGTTTTTAGAGAACAAGAAAAAAGTAGATTAATGAGGGAATTGTACAAAATGTGCAGGGTCAAGAGCCCACACATCACCATAAAATCAATGTCATCAGTCTTTACAACGATAAGCTACACCATTTGACCATACCCAATGTTGGCTTGAGTCAAGGTTTAGCTCTCTCAGCCATTGCCAATGTAATTGGAAGCACTATTGCACAAAAAAGGTGTCATGCTTCTTGTCATCAAATATGAAGAAGTGGATTACCTTTTTAGGAATGATCTCCAAACCAAAATATGTGATATGCACAAAAATAGTTATCTATACAGACTCAGGATGCAGCACGTAGAGAAAATACATATAGTGATGGAGTCCCTCTCACTGTTCCCACTCAACATGCAGCATGTAGAAAAACTCACAGACGAGAAGAGGTATTGCGGCTTTCTCTCCAACATGCAATATGCAAAGAAATAGTTATCAATATTCCCCACTCAGGATGTAGGGTGCAGAAAAAATGCCTATTGTGATGGAGTCCCTCTCATTGTTCCCCACTCAACATGCAGCACACAGAAAAACTCCCAAGTGAGATGAGGTACTGCGGCGTACTCTCCAACATGCAGCACGCAGAAAAACCCACGTCATGAACGTTCCACGTAGGAAGTTGGAAAAGCATTCTTACTCTACAACCCATAGAAATTGCATTAAGCTTTGTAATGTATTTTTTGTCCCAAGGATACATGCTAATGGTGGCTTCCAAAGTCTGTTTTTGGCTCTTAAAAGAGTCGATTTTCCACTTCAACTTGGGCTAATAATATCCAATACAGAGCTTTTGGGTCGACCTTATTCTTGGCAGCATGAAAGTTAGGGAACCCGAAGTGCAATGACCAGAAGCAAATGCGAGAACGGATTCTTTAGAGTTGATTAAAGCCTCCGATTTTGTGTTGGGCAGGTACGTCTTCCATCGCCCATCAAGACAGTCCCTGAAAGATTTGGTCCTGACTCGTTACAATAGCACATGATCAACAAAATAGCAGCCAAGAAAACTTCTGCCTTGCATGCTCCATAACAAATGTATGGCTGCCAAAGACAACAATCAGCTACACAAAAAAACTCACAGGTGAGATGAGGTACTACGGCAGACTCTCCAACCTACAGCAAGCAGAAAAACCCAGGTCATGAACGCTCCAACATGCGTACTACCGCCTACTCTCACCCCACCACCTCCCTTTTACTCCTCTTTCAATAACCATTGCATGATGTTCAGCTAAGAAGGATCAGGTTTTTCCATTAACATCACTTTTTTGTAACCATTAACATGCTTTCACTCGTCAGGGAGAGCTTCTCTACTGGGGAGATTAGCTTGACATATGTGCCCATGCAAGAGAACATTGCACACCTTTTTACGAAGCCTCTGTCTAGGGAGAAGTTTGAATCTTTCCACAAAGCTTTGAGCTTACTTCTCTTTGTGGATTGATTCCACATAGCTTGGCACTTCCTTTTACATGCATGCCAGCTCCTTGTTCACTGCATCACTCCCAGAGGGGATTTATTGATATATTTAGGTAGTGATGTGTGTGAACACTCTATGACCATCGGGGCACTTTTTCCCTCTTTAGAAGGTTTTTTCCCCCGCTTGTATATACGCCTATTGCCCTAATGGGCTACTTATCTTTGTACATTCTAGTGGTAATAAATTTTTAGCATTGTGTGTTGTGCTCCAAGCTTCTTCTTCTTCCTCGTGTTGTTTGCATGCTTTCGCACACATCTAACTCCAAGAGTCACTTGAGAAGTCTTCCCAAGGTTTGCCCTTTCATGGGAAATTGTTTCGAATAGGGTAACCCATTTCCCTAATGATCGTATTTTACTCTATTGAACATTGAATTTAATATTCTATGCAACTTTAGTAGTCCTTACTATCTACGTGAAAATGGACAAGCTAAAAGTACTAATAAAAGGCTACCAACAATGATCAAGAAACTTATTCAATACTGTTCTCATGGGACCGATTGTTACTTTCTATTTTATGGGCTTATTGCACAAGATATAAAGTGGCTACTGGCTTCATTGCTTTCAAACTTGCTTACGGTCTGAAGGTCATTGCACCCTATGGAAATAGTAGTCCCTAGTCTCATAATTGTTGTGGATAAAAAACTCTTCCCGAAGGACTCTAGTTATTCCCTCTTACATGCACTCCGTTAGCTCCATGAAAATCACTTTCAAAGTTTTCTGCTTCTTTAATAATTGCAACTTCGTCAAGCATGCACTCGTGATGGGTATATTAGAACCTCTATATTTTGTGAAGGGCAGTTCGTTTTGTTCTACAATGCAAAGGCTGAAAGAGCGGCAGGTAAGTTCAAAGTCAGATGGTTTGGATGTTATCAAATTTTGACACAACTAATGTGACAACATTCTCAGTCAAAACGTTGACTAGTAAACTGCTATGATTGTTGGTCAATGGTTCCAAATTTTGCCCTTTTTTATCCTTCATGGACATGATGGCTCCACGCTCGCATTCATAGTGTGCTGTTGCCCGTTCAAGATTTCATAGAAATTCCATGCATTTGTTACTCTAGATTGCGTTTTCCTTTTCAATATGATTTTTACTCCTCGTGCCTTTGTCCTCTTCTTCTATTTAAGATTTTTTTTGTTGTTATGCCTTTTATCTTCTGCCCTTACTTTCTAGCTCCCCTGTGTCTTCTATTTACCTCATGGCTATGGAAGCCCCCAATGGCATTTTGAGGGCTACCAAAACCAATAAATCTTGATGGAGGTTTGTCATGATCATCCACAAAATAAATAGCTATAGACTAACTCATTGCAGATGGATGCTTTAATTATCTGGAGACTCTCCAGGAGATATTGCATAATTCTTGTATATATAGAGGGAACCTCTAACCAAATCAAAAAGGAAAAATACATTTCATATATCTGGATTTATAGTTTACATAGATCTAGAATATTTGGCTTGCCCCCTTGAAACATTGTCGTATACACACAGTGGAGATTTGATATAGGAAATGACAAAAGAATAGTTTTATAACATTATATTGCATGTAGAAGTACATAATCAAGAGAGAAACTCTCCAATTCTAGTTTACAAATATCTTCTTTTTTATGGGAACTATATGAGTCTATGGAGAGTCTTCGACCCTCTTGATTTTGCTACCTCCTATAGTGCTCTATCTCCTTCTTCTAATTTCATTTAGCCTCTGCATCATCCTCCATTTGACACTTCCCACAAGCCTCTTGGAAAGCCCTCTATATAGCCTCGAAAGCTTGAGTTCTCTCTCATTCTCACTAATCCATGATAACTTCATTGTTGAAGATATCCTCAACGATAATGAAGCTACACAATGCATGTAGCCCCTACAATCCTTAGATTGCATTGAGAGAAAAATCAAGTTGCTAAAGGTCTTGTTAAAGAAACTCTTCTGTTTCTCTTGACTTTGGTGGTGAAATTTTGGTGGGAGGAGGCAGGTGTCTTCTGGGTTGATGTACACCTTATATTTAGTATCATTAAGAATTAAAGTGTCGTTTTCATTAATCTTCGTAGTTTTTCAAGAATAAATTACTTTTTTTTAATGCAAAACTTGCCTATTCCTCACCAAGCGATCGTATTTTATGCAATGATTCGGACAGAAAATTCTTGCAATGAAACTCTTCTACTTTCTAAATAAAATGCCCAAATGCGGTTCGGAATCCATCCCTAGCTTCAATAAAAAAAACCTCTCAAGATTGTTGTGCATGAATCGGAGAATAGCCGAAAGGGTCACCTGATCCGTCAGCACAAGATCTTCACAAGACCTATTGATTGTGGTGGCAACAAACAAAATAACTTTGGAGGACGCAACAACCAATTCCTCTCGTATTTCTTCCTCTAAATAAAAATCTTGTTTAAATCATGTTTGGGTAGTACGTTTTGCTTGCTAGACTTGGTGGCATGCTTCAATGAATGCTGGCTTGGGCCCTTGGTGCTAAGCGCAAGCTTTATGTTGTTCTTCTTTGCACCTTGTAGCTTCAGTAGCCAGCTCATCCTTGCTAGAGCATAACTGCTTAGCCTCCTTTCTAGAACTAGCTACCTAGGCTTGACCTTGTCGCAAAATACATTGGATTCCTTCTAGATAGCAATTGATTTCTTCGTTCTTTTTGGCCAGGTCATAATGGTGGATTTGTGTTTGTCATTGGCCTCCACAAGGTTGTAAGACTAAAAACTCCATAGAGCTAAGGTCACCAACTAATAAATTGAATTGAATGTAGTCTACATGTTCGAAATTGTCCAAAAATGTGAAAATTGAAAATAAGAAAAAGGAACGTTTTTCGGTGTGGACACACATCAATCCTAGTTTCAAGTGATTTTCTAAATAATAGTTCCTAATGGATCTTGTGTATAGTCAACTATCTCTACTACAAAGAGGTACCTCACATGCATCTGCTGCAATTGGAATCTGAACAAGCTTAGTGCTATGAAAGAATCAGGTCACAAGATATTTAATAACAGTCATACAAGATAGTATTTTTCAAGATGGTAAAGGTTTTTTTCAGACATTCAAGAAGATAACTCACAATGGTCGTGTAAAAAAAGAAACAACATTCCATATGTGCATGATAGAATATTTTTTATTGTGTATTGTTTCTCAATTAATGCATGCATTATCTATGATCATTTGTGATACACTACAACATATGAGCCTTACACTAGTCCTCATACGGTCACAAATACATGGGGGTAATTTAGCCACTGTGTCGGTATAAGCACCAGTATAAACATCAATACAATAATGCCGCTATAAGCATCAGTATGGGCATTGGTATAAGCATCACTACATGCCCAATACCGCTAGTACAAGCATCGATATGAGCATCGATATATTCTTGTCAGTATATGTGCCGGTAATTACCTAAAAACTAATGACATAAGTGGTGGTATAAGCATTGGTATCGAAATCATCCGTATAAGCATTGGTATGTGCCTAGGAAAAATTATTGGTATGAGCATGAGTATAGCCCTAGGCATACCGATACTCATGCTAGCACCTACACCGATGATCATATCTGCAAAATGTTTTTTGGGCAGAGTGTGTTGTCTCTTGCTACAACAACATGATAATGTTGTTGTGTAGCATATGAAAATATAGTCTACCCAAAAAAAACCGAGTACATATGACATGTACTCTAGTAGATTCAAATTTAGAGTTTAGATGACCAGCAACCAAAACAAGATTTGATAAAGCAAAAGACATTTTCAAATATAAAAGAGATATGTAGGAGGAGAATGAACCATGAACCATGTACAAAAGAGATATTCCATAAATGAACCATATACAAAATTGTGGTGAACCATTGCTATATATGCGTCAAATACAAAATATCACAAACCACTACCATATACGAACCAAATATAAAATTTGGTGCACCATTTCCATATGTGAGTGAAATATAAAATTATGGCATAACACTGCCATACACATGCCGAGAGGGATCAAAACCTCTATATTTGCAGTCTTGCAACAAAGCATATTCATGAAATGAGACAAATTGAAACGGTATTTATAAACAATTAAAAAGAACTAAACCAAGTTCTGAAGCTCATCTCACTATAGATGCTCCCATGAAATGACTACAGCGCATCCCTTCAAGTCCTCCAACAATGCAACCAATCCATGATGATATCCATAAGCCTCCTCTACTCGTGTCAAAAGATGGCCCACTACCAACTCTTACAACAAATATGCAAAATGTGAGATCAATAAACATGATGTGCTTAACACAAGAAAATTCAATCATCAAATTGATACTTACAAACTCATGATGCATATTTTCATACCCAGCGCTATCCGAATATGATGCTCTAACTGTATCTAATCATGTGGCTGTCGCATCTCACTACTGAGGATATCAATCAGAAGTCTACTACTGTTCATCATGAATCATCTCCCGGTCCTCAATATCTATCCATACAGGCTTCCATAAGCCTTGTCTGAAAGTGTTGCAAGCCTCTAATCATTGATGAGACATCACCACATGCATCGTGGACTAAATCCACTCTGGGCTGATAAGAGGATGCCTAGGTGCTCGCTGATACCCATAATAGATCACCTTTGTCATATAATCTTTAGGATCTTTATTCTATTCACTCCATTTGAACATGGTAGAGTGTCCAAATTATATTGAGCATAGTTGTTGTATGCATTGATGCATGGCCTTTCCAGCCACATCCATCACTGGAGCTCCATCACCTATACAGTATACCTTGTATTCATCATGGTCATGAGCATTGCAAGGTGTACATGGTGTACTATATGGAATATCTACATCTGAGGTACTCACTCTAGAAGTAGTTGTGGGTGATAGAGCATCTGCCACACTGCCTCCACAACATCCGCCTCCTCTAGAGCCACCTATAGATCCACCTCTAGAACTTGATCCTCCAGAATGTAACCTAGACTAACAAGATGGAAGAGACAGGCTAGCACCTATATTGTGCTATGGTATCGAATGTTGGCACATACATCAAATGGTGGAGCCACTAGGAGATGGCTAAGAAGACGATCGTGGTGGATTCATAAAGCGAGGAGTGTCACCCATGGAAGTAGTCCCAAAAAAGGGAGTATCATTGGCAGGAATAGTCCCGTCAAAAGGAGTGCTATCAATGGGAGTGCCACGTATAGGAGTGTCTTTGATGGGAGTGACACTGGAAGGAATGTCATCACGAGCAATCCAGCATTGTCATGCGATCATCATATAAGTAGGAGTTACCAAATATATAAACTCTAAAAACACCTCCTCTATCATGGAATCTAGAGTGAACGGTGGACTGTCTTGCATCGTGATCTGTAACAGAAAACTCAAATAATTACCACATGAAAATAATGGTAATATAGAAAAATAGTAGTCTACAAAAAATATAGCAAATATGTAAACACAAATAAGTATGTATAAGTTCTTGCTTCATAAGTCCTCTATTCTAGCATCCTCTCGGAGATCTGATCCACAAAGGATATCTATCTCTACATTGGCAAATTCTAGATCTTTTGGTATGGATGCCCCTTCTTGATCATCGTTCTCGTACATTATATCTGCTGTTATCTCCTTGTGTACCTTGTCTTTGAACCTCAAAAATTTATCTAATATGTGGAGAGACTTGTAAAATAAATAGCCATTGTTGTTCTTTTGAATCTGGCATAAAGACAACTTGCTCATAGTTTTCGAGAAGTAAAAATATGTCTCTTTAATCTCTCCATACCTTTGTAGAGTCTACTTGAAGAAAACCACTCCTATGTCACCTCACTATTGCATTTCTTCAAGTAGTGACTACTTTGAACCATTTCATATCAAATGAAAAGTAGTCAAAGCTCCTTAACAATAGCTTCAACATATCTTGGATCACTCGACAATACTCGAGCTAGCCTTTTTGAGCATTGTTATCTCTTACACTAGCTCTACTTTTTTGGAGCAATTTCACCATCATCCCACTATTAAAAGTAGACCTATTTTTATGGATGCATGCGATACGAAAGTATTATCCATCATACCATAGTGCACCATATTTGTAATAATCTTAATCCCACCTCTTTGCGAGTTCCTCCTCTTCTTTAGAGATATCCTTATCCACTGCCTTTGCTTGTGAAATGGTTGTATCTAGCCATCTACTCGTTGGAAAGGGTGGAAGATGTTGAAGACTTTTTGGAACAGAAAAGTAAGTGGAATGATACTTTCAAAATTGGGTTCTTTTATTTGTGTTTGCCTCCTTATCAAGCTCATACCTCTCCAACCACTTCTGCATGGTCTCGAAGTTAACGATGCAAAACCTCATTGCTTTTCCTCTTAAAAATACATCCATTTTTCTTTGACACCATTTACCTTGGGACTCATCACCTAAGAGACGAACATCTTCATCATCACTCCATATGCAGGGTATTTCTAGGTTTGACATGCATAGAAACTCTGTTATGAATACCAGAGACTCTTGTACGAGCCACCCCTTTTCCATGCTACCCTCTCGACATGCTCTCTGATAAACAAACCCTTCTGTTGGGTTCATGAACTCCCTAAGAAGAACCTCCATCAACTCTGGATAGTTCTTGCTATTGTAACTTCATTGATCACATGAACCGGTAAATGAATCTTATTATCTATATTCTATTTTTTTTCTAATTTATATATATTTGATTATATATATTAATATTAAATCTAAAGTTGCATACTTATTTGTCACCTTGATTGGCTATTCTATTAGCATATGGTCATTGATTTTATATCTTATTTGCGAGTGTAATTCTTCGCATATGTGGATGGTGATTCCTACATGGTTATTTTGGTTCAGAGTCCATTTTACAAAGGAGATGTTGTCGAAATTTTGTCAGCTTTTATGGTAGAAGAGTACTCTAGTAGATGCTTTATGCTTTTGTCATAGCTTTAGATCATTGCTTATCTCCATTTACTTGGATTTGTTCACAGGTTATTTATGATAGATTAGACTATCTTGCACGATTCATTCTTGAGTGGGAGGTGTATTGCCATTTTATTGGTGTGTATTACCATCAGTTTTTTGACATATGTATATCCCATTATCCTTGGTTGGATCAGTGATAGGTGGTGACAGGTTACTTCAAAAAGTTGTGCAGAGAAATTATGGAACTCATATTGCTGTATTTTTCTTTATTAACATGGACTTTTTAAATTAACAAAGAAGGATCGATCTCTTCAATTAAATCCAAAAAAAAAAAAAGATGCTTCGATTTGTAGAGAGAAATTGTTGGACTTGTTATATTCTCGTAGAGAGAAACAAGTGGAGAGAGAAAGAAAGGAAGGGAAGAGCATGTGGGAGCTTGGCCGACAACGCATGTGCATGTCAATACCCATGCGTATACGACAGAAGAAGATCCTGGGAAAACGTTTGGCCACTCGATGCCGACAACTCAAACAACACTGGAATAAAATGTGTGCAGGTTCTTGCGTGCACATCACCAATTCAACTAACAATGGTGGGCGTCCTTGATCGATTTTTTTCTCTCCCTGTTTCTGAACAGTAAACTGCAAACAACACCTAAAAGTAATGCACATGGGTATTGGCTACCTTGCATCTCTCTCTCTCTCTCGTAAACACACGTACACGCATTCAAATTTCAGAGATATGCATCAAGAACACGTTAATAATCATTGAGGGTATCGTCTGATGATTTCCATCTGTCGGACTCACGCACATGCATGCATACACGTACACATCAGCATATAGAAAGACATATGCATACTCACGAGGATTGGCTGCCGATTGTCCTTTGGGCCATCCATACACGATAGCGTTCTCAAAATGATCGGCGTTGCTATGAGACACATAGGTTACCTGTATTTACATGCAGGGTCTGCCAGGCTATGTGTCCAAGGTATCTGCCTCTGAGCGGACCTTTGTGCCCACCCCGTAGAATGTAATCAAGTATAAAAGAAAAAACGTGGCCGCACGTGAACAGAAAGAAGCTTCCAAAATCACACAATCAGAGGTAGTCAAAGGTCGTATATGATCTCATTGAAGAATATATGGAGAACAGTCTAGGGGTTATAATTTTTTAGTGGACAGTATGTATGTATGTATCTCTCTCTCTCTCTCTCTCTCTCTCTCTATATATATATATATATATATATATATATATATATATATATATATATATATATATATATATATATATACACCTACCTCTCTCTATGTTTAGTTAGTATTGAAACTCTCTACCTGTGAGTCCTCAACATTGTTTCTCCTTCATCAGGAATCTTGTTTATGTGATATCTGAGCCTATTGTGTGCTCACAAACTCTCCATCTCATTCTTGGAGTAATCTCTCAGAAACATGCAAAAAAAGGAACTATGGTGATTCATATCTCTCTCTCTATGTAAAGATTTTAGTAGAGCTATCTAGCTCATAGTTGTAAGCACTAATTCTACTTCCATATTTATCCATCTGATGTGATACTTGTGTCGTTAGTTGGACATTATTGTTTTACAAAGGTGGGTCAAGTGTGAGACTTGTTCTTTGGTTAGCTTTGGAGAAAATCATGCTGGAGTCAAGCGAGGTCAATGTGTGACTAGCTCCTACATACATTCACTAGCCTATGTTGGAGAAATTGTTTCTCTTAATCTAGGTAGCCATTTTGTGTGAAATTTGTTTTGTTGGAAAGTTCCATTAGTCTTTTTCAAGTTTAAAAAACTTAACTAGAATTCTTTGCAGAGACTTTTATAGAGATGCATTTTAGGGTGCAAAGGTGCCAAGAGGTCTACTTGTGGAGGTCATTCATTTTTTGTTGTTGTGTAGCAGTTGAGATACATCCCCATCAGTAGTATCAGAGCATGAAGGTCATCATTACTGGTCTTAGGGAACCAATAGGAGATTTTGGAAGCAAGAAAGAAAGCTACATCTCAACATTTCTCAAGTTTAAACATCAAGAGGGAGCCGTTTTGTAAGGCACAACAAGGCTACAACATTTTGTTTGAAGTGCTTGGATTCCAAAGGTAAAGTTTCAAGACTTATATCACTCATATCAATTCTAAGTTCATTTACAGAGGATCCCAAACTATGCAGAGGTCATCATGGCTGATTTCAACACACAAATGGAAAATCTTGCCAAAATAAATTACTACCAACCATGAAAGGATATCAAGCTATCTTATGCACAATGGCCTGTGGGGATCGATAAGTGGATTAGATCCAAGGCCTCGGTTAGGAAATAACCCCACCAATGATCAGTTGAGGGGACACTACAAGGAATACGGGCGTGTAGCGACGGTTAACGCGACAGAATTTCGTCGCTGTAAAATTGCAACTTGCGTCGGAAATACCGTCGAGCGCGGACCGTCGATTATACGACGCAAAAAAACGACGGTATTTGCGACGGTATATGTCTAACGTCGCATAAACGACGCTTGTTAATGGCGTCGCTTAAGCGACGCTCCTTAGCGTCGCTTATGCGACGCTAAAAAGCGTCGCTTATGCGACGGTTTATAAGCGACGGTCTATTGCATCGCTTATACGACGACGCGTTGCATCGCTTATGCGACGATCTGTTGACGGACAAAAATTAAAACGTTGGAGGCTCTGCAATCGGCATTTTCACGCATCCGATCGAAGAGCTCTCCAACGTTCGCAATTGCGCTGCGCTTACGAACTGAAGCAAGTATATGCAGAATTGTTGTTTTGCTTAAGCTCTCTGTTATTGTCTCCCTCTGTCTTTGTTTCTCTCTTTCTACATCTTTGTCTCTTTGAATTTTCTCTCTCTCTCTCTAGATCTCTCTCTAGATCTCACTCTCTCTCTCTAGATATCTCTCTCTCTCTAGATCTCTCTCTCTCTCTCTCTCTAGATCTCCCTCTCTCTCTCTCTCTCTCTCTCTCTCTCTCTCTCTCTCTCTTCTATCTTTCTCTTCTCTCTTTTTATTGCAGGTTATTCAAGAAGCTAACCAAGCAAAAACTATGGATCACAATTGTAAGTACAATTTCTATTATTTGTAGATCATTTGAATTGTGTTATTTTCATTACATACCATACTCACACTTATTGATATGCACTCATACACTTATACATGACGAAGAAGCACACACACATGCATATACCTACATATACACACATACATGCACATACACACACATACACATAGAGTTATACATATACACACACATACACAAGAACATGCACATATTGATACATACATATACACTTATACATGCACATGCATATACATACATATATGCACACATACACATGCACATATACACATATACATGCACATACACACACATACACATAGAGTTATACATATACATGCATATACATATACACACATACACATGCACATGCACATACTCATACACACATATGCACTTATACATGCACATGCACATACATACATATACACACACATACACATGCACATACATACATATACACACACATACACATGCACATACATACATATACACACACATATATACACTTAGGTACACACATATGAATGAATTATATAATTAAAGTATTAAAACACATGCTAATATAAACAATAATAAAAATCAATAGAACAAAACTCTTCATTACTTAATACCATACACACAATTCAAAACATGACTGAAATGAAAAATATATAGATAAATATATGTATATATCAATGTAAATACATAATCCAATGTCATAATCAACGTCTAAAATCCTAATCATCGTCATCATGATCATCATCATCATCAGCAATATCATGATCAGATGGATCTTCCTCATCCTCATCCTCATGATCACCCTGTGACGATCGAGATCGTCCCTCCTGTGTCTGTCTCTCCACCTCATCCATATTTGTCTCCCCATAATACTCCTGTATTACATATAACAAACATAAATCAATAAAATAATTAAAACATTCATAACAACAAAATAATTATATAAAATTTAAAAATACTCACAAAGGCATCAGGATGATCTTGTATATACTCGCTCAAACGCCGATATCCAAAATGTGTAGCATACTCGATCTCGTGTTTCGTAGGATATCGGCCATAATCCTTTCGCTGCAATGAAACAAATAAAAAACATTAGTTGCTTGCATTTTAACTAAAATAAAAAATATACTCACAATAACACATATACTTACAAACGTAGCTACAAAACCATTATGGCCCATTTGGCCTAAGTGCGATGTGTGGCCCGACTCCACTCTCTTCCTTGCAGCAGCCTGTTTATTCAAGGAAAAAAATACATAAATTAAATTAAAAAATTACTAAAATATCTAAAAATTATAAATATAAACTATTAATTTGTGTACCTTCTGCTGAGGAAATGACTCCTGAAGACGTAGCTGTCTACGAAAAAACTGCCACGACTCAGGTGGTATGTTAGCTCGCCTCTTATTTTTTTCGACCATACAATATCTCCTGTTAATTTAATCTCAAACAGAAAAAAAAGTCAGAATACATACACATTTATACACACATATACACATACACATACACATACACATACACATACACATACCCACATACACATATACATGCAAACATATACGCATGCATATATGTATATATATACACATATACATACATATAACATAAACACACATATACATATCCACATATATACGTACACACACATGCATGCATATACACATTCATACAAAATACATGCATTTATCCCACAATACAATATCTCCTGTTAATTTAATCTCAAACAGAAAAAAAAGTCAGAATACATACACATTTATACACACATATACACATACACATACACATACACATACCCACATACACATATACATGCAAACATATACGCATGCATATATGTATATATATACACATATACATACATATAACATAAACACACATATACATATCCACATATATACGTACACACACATGCATGCATATACACATTCATACAAAATACATGCATTTATCCCACAATAATATGTGTTGTGTATATGTGAATATGTGTGTATGTATAAATGTGTATATGTGAATATGTGTGTATGTGTAAATATGTATATGTGAATTTTTTATTTATGTAGATAATCAAATTATTAATATCAAATACCATTATTTGTAGATTTTGATCAATCAGATGGAACTCCACCACCGTCTCCTCATCGTGCAACGACTTTATACTGTAAGTATATGAAATATTTAATTTTAACTATATTTGATGGATACATAACTTATATATTTTTTTTATGTTTCTTATGATGTGCAGATTCTGATCAATCAGAGGGTACTCCACCACCTCCTACCCATGCAACGACTTCACATGTGTCCTCCGATAGGAATTATGATGAATTTTACTATCAAGAGCATATTATATGTTGGTGTAACTCTTGTTATGGCACGTATCGAAGACCACGATTGGAATGTATTGAACATGAGGCAGAGTATGGTACTTTTGAGCATGCACCATCACCTAGTCAACGTGATAATGCTTGGGTATGTATTTTCTATATATATTAATGTCATTTTTTTATTTAAAAACCATGTATAAAATCAAATTATTATTGATATACAGGAATACTTGCTCGATGATGATGATGATAATGATTTTTCTCATAATGTTAATATACCTCGTACACGTCATGGACTTGCTGTTCATCAATTACAAGCAGAGGTTTCTAGAAATCCTCTACCTCCTGGTTTAGAGAATGAAACGGCTGGAGATTATCCATTGCCAGCTCGTGATCGTTCTTTAGTACAAACATATGATAGAAGAAGATATGGAGGATGGAATAGAGGACCACTTCCTTTAGATGGAGAGGTTTTCAACTTTTGGGGTAATCGCTATATGATTGCTCCATCCACTATTACTAATGCTGGTCGTGGTCTCTTTATTGTAGAGGATTTGTATGTGCCTCCGAACTCTGAAGTCACTCTTATGTCATTTTGTGGTCCTATATATGGATGGGGAGATTGGCATCGACTTTCACGTTATGTTCAAAGCATGAGTACTTATGGAATATGCTTGAACGCAGCATCTCTTACTAGTAGAAGGATTTTACATGCAGAAAATGAAAGATTATATATTGATGGAAGACCTTACACACATGGAAATATAGCAGGTTTAATAAATAGTAGTCGAGGGTTACATAATAGTTCAAGGACTAATTGCACATTTGAGGAGCGTGAAAATAGTCATGAATCACCATACATGAGTAGAGATGTATCAAGATACATAGTTGTCAATGCTATTACTACATTACATGCTGGTGATGAACTATTAGTGAATTATGGATGGCGTAGACCTCCAAGAGCACCTTTTAGCTAGAGAGAATAAAAATTTTCTATCCATATTTAATAAGTTATATACTTAATTTTATATTTGAAGTTTAATTTTTATTCATTTATGGAATACTAATGAGTTTTGTTTATATGTGTAGATTCCAATGTATGATGTTGATGATATTCGTCCACAACATTCACAATTACCAATAAGACCTCATTTATCAGAAGCTTCCATGAGGAGGCTACGCAAAACTAATCCTGTGCAATATGCAAAGTTGAAAGATCTATATTCAAAAGATGATAAAGTACAAGATTTGTGTGACAATGATGAAGATGATGGCATGGTAGATTTTATTGAGGATTGGTATCAAAATGACAGTGAGAGCATGGATATTTCTAAAAATGAGAAATATCTTCGAGAGGAATGTCTAAAGCATGTATATGAAGGAAGTCGTTTGACACGACTAAGTGCAAGCTTACTTATTCTCAACCTTCAAAATCGTTTTGGATGGAGTAATATATCTGTTTCGACACTATTAAGGTATAATTTTCAATTTTCTATCTACTTATATATATGCGCATCTTTTAAAACTATTAATGCATCTTTCAAAATATTCATAAAAAATTTGATTGTTTGGATGGCAGGATACGATTGTTTGTTTTGGAGGATATGAAGTATGTATCTTCATTGAATGATTTGTCGATTCACGCATATGTTCAATTTGAAAGTGTGAGAAGCGGATTTATAATTTGTATTCAAAGAATTTGGCACTGTTTATAGGCCATACAATGGTGACCTGGATGCATCGCATGCACAGAGGTTACTCAAGATAGAGCAATCTGATTATAATGGACTAGTGCCAGCAAGATTCCTAGGGTATGCAGTAAACCTCTTGCATGTCAATGATGAGGCGCATTTGAAGTTTAGGATACAAAGTGGAAATCATGGTGGCTTGAGAGGATCACACATATACATGCAAGAGGTTTACTGCATACCCCAGGAATCCTGCTAGTACTAGTCCCTTATAATCAGGTTGCTCTATCTTGAGTAACCTCTGTGCATGCGATTCATCCAGGTCACCATCGTATGGCCTATAAACAGTGCCAAATTCTTTGAATACAAATTATAAATCCGCTTCTCACACTTTCAAACTGAACATATGCGTGAATCGACAAATCATTCAATGAAGATACATACTTCATATCCTCCAAAACAAACAATCGTATCCTGCCATCCAAACAATCAAATTTTTTACGAATATTTTGAAAGATGCACATAAGCATACACATATATAAATTATATGCATATATATATATGTATATTTATTTATTTACTTTCTTTAATATATCATTTTTTTGATAAACTTACAGGTTATTATCTGAAAAGTTTTTACCAAGTCAAAATATTCTTCCTACCTCACATGATGAAATGAAGAAGATAATCAACAATCTTGGTATGGATTATCAATGTATACATGCATGTCCTAACGATTGTATTTTATATAGAGGTGAATATGCAGACTCTTTGACATGTCCCAAATGTCAATCTCCTCGATATAAGGGTGAAGAAGGTAAAATCCCGAATAAGGTATTGAGACATTTTCCATTGGCTCCACGGATTAGACATATGTTTCAAAGCCCCGAATTATCAAAGCTTTTGACTTGGGGACATGATCACAAAAGTACTGATGGAATAATCAGAATTCCTCATGATAGTGTTGCTTTTCAGCATATTGATTCTACATGGCCTGAATTTGCACAAAATCCACAGAATCTAAAGTTAGGAGTTGCATTAGATGGGGTTAATCCATTCTCCATGAAATCCAGTAAATGGTCAACATGGCCAGTGGTAGTCATAAACTATAATCTTCCGCCATATCTTAGCATTAAAAAGGAACATTTAATGCTTTCACTTTTAATCCCAGGCAAAAGACAAGTTAAAGATATGAATGTATATCTTGCTCCTCTCATTGACGATCTTCAAGAGTTATGGAGAGGTATTAATGTCATTGATATATCAAAAAGCATCAATGAAAGACATATTACGATTCGTGGTATTGTGGCTTGGACTATTCACGATTTTCCTGGATATGGCGTTTGTTCAGGTATTGATGTAATTTTTTTATTCAATATGCATGTAAATAAATATGATTTAATCTAATTATATTTTTATCATTTTCCATGATGCAGGAATATCTAATAAGGGTTATAAAGCTTGTCCATATTGTGGTGATTGGTTGAGATCAATCTATAGTAAGAATCTCAACAAAAATATTTATCTTCGACATCGACGATTCTTGCCTGATGATCATCCATTAAGATCTAAAAGAGAAGCGATACATTTTAATGGAAAGCTTGAAACAGGTCAGTGTCCAAAACCTATGACGCCTATGGATTGGTATAAAAAAATGGACAGATGGACCTCTGATAGATCCAGAAGCAGAAATCTTCAGTGATGATTCAGATAATGAGTATGTGAACAAAGGTAAAGGGAAATTGGCACTCGCAGAGAACATATCAATATGGTATTCTTTGGAGTATTGGAAAGAGTTAAAAGTATGGCATCTTCTTGATCCTATGCATATATTCAAAAATATTGGTTATTCACTATGGGCAGCATCTTCTTGGACTAAAAGATACCACAACATCAAGAAATGATGTGAAAGATCAAAAATCCAAACCAAAGTTATGGCCAGTTTTTGATAGACATCGACAAGAAACGACTTATGCATCTGCTCCTTGGGTACTTACGACAAAAGAGATACAAACTATCAACAATAGAATTCAATTGATCAAGACTCCTACAGGATATGGAGCATCGTTTCAAAACATGTTTACTATGGATGATAAGAGCTTATCTGGATTAAAGACCCATGACTGGCATAACTTTTTGAAACATATTTTACCTTTGGTTATCGATGGATGTACAACGAAAGGAGTACGAGATGTCATCTATCGTCTTGGATCACTTATAAGGTAATTATGATACTTTTATATTTAATATGTTTGAATATTGGATATCTTTTATTTTTAATTAACTTCTTTACAATTGTTTTTATGATTTGTATAGGTGGATTACATCCAAAGAGATCGATAAAAATTCGATCCCACAAAAAAAACGTGAATGCAAAGAGCTACTATGTTTGATGGAAAAAGAACTTCCTACTTCATTTTTTGATATTCAAGTTCATTTACTAGTCCATCTTGTAGATGAGATAGAGATTGCCGGTGTTGTCAACACGATGGATGTTTTGGGTCGAGCGATTTATGGGAATACTAAAAGGTTATGTGCGACAAAGAGCAAAACCAGAAGGATCCATGGCAAAGGGTTGGATGCTTGAAGAGTGCATGTATTACGTTAGTGAGTACCTTGAAAGAGTTCATGAAGAAGCTCCACGTGCATGGACCAACGAGTCTTCTTCAAAATAACCGATGAGGTATTATCAGGTAAGGGGGTTCCATTCTTATTTACATTTCAAGAAAAAAATGATGTTTCCACTTTTGTAGCATATAATAGCGAATGCATGCAAGCATTCGTTAGCGAGTACGAGGAACTTCAAAGTCTCCAAAGTAAAAGGCGAAAAAACAAAAGATCTAGACGTAATCTCGATAATATGAGATTACAGATATACCTTCTTTCACGGATTGGCTATATAGTCGTTTGCAACGCGCCAACGCAAATAATGAAGAAATCTCAGATGAGCAAAGAGAGTTAATGATGGGTTGTGAACAAAAGGTAATTTTATTAAAATATATATTTTATTTTTTTCATATATGTATGTTAGTTTCTATTTACTAATTCAATTTATTTTGCAGGCTCGAATGTTCACTAATATGTGGGCTTTTGGACAGCATATTAGAATCAAATCCATTGATTCTTTACGTAAAACAGAGGATTCTAGTATTGTTGCTTGTTTCAAGCAACTATCACGTGCTAGCTCAAAAGACACGAACCTTATAGATGGCGAACTTGGTTACGTAGGAACTATTGTTGGTATCTACGAAATTTCATTTCGTACATTCAAACAGGTAGAAAAAAGTTTATATATTTTTTTTAGAGTTAGTTTTTTTTTAAGCACCTAATAATGGGACGTTTTTGTTGTTATATATTGTGATAGGTCATTTTGAAGGTTGACTGGTATCGAGCGGAGTATAAAGGTAGTAATTCTACAATAAGAAAGGAATTATCTGGGTTTTGGGTAATTGATTCTTCCAAGGTAATGCGATCTACTAAAGAACCATATATTCTTCCTAGGCATATTGAACAAGCATTTTTTTATAAAAACCCAGATGCTCATCCTTGGTGGCAAGTCATTCATGTGCAACCTAGAGGTAGGTCATTGTTTTGAACAGTTTATTGTTAGAGAGATTGAAGAAAGTCCTCTTGATGATTCAGCATCAGATACTGATACATCAACATCTGGAATAGAAATTAGACTCATTATACGTGATAATGATACTAATCTTTTTGATGAAGAGGATAATTCTCTACATGCTGATTCTACTGATGAGGAAGAGGAATTACCAGAAATAGATATTAATCCACCAATAGATGATGTGATTCATGAGAACATAGATTTAACAATAGAAGAAATAAATGAAATCAATAAGGATAATGAAGATGAGACTATATTGATGTCTTACCAAAATGATGGCAATAATGAAAACATATGAGCAGATTAGATAGTAACTTGAAGCTTCTGAATGGATATATATAATAGGTTTTTTTATTAACTTGAATAACGATGAATCCTACTAGAGAGATGAAATCATGTTCTTCTAAGTTAGAACATGAAGCTCGGGGGTATGCCTAATTATTTTATATATAGCTTTATCTTCGAGGAGTAATTTTTATCATGTATGTATGCATATGTGTGTGTATTCATGTGTATTATATGTATACATATATTAGTATGCATATATATGTATTTCATGTATATGTATGTGTTTGCATGTGTGTGATATATGTATACATGTATTCATGTACGTAATATATGCAAGTGTTTATAATTGTGTACATGTATATATGTATATGTGTCTATGTGTAAATATGTACATGTAAATATGTATGCATGTATATATATGTTTATGTGTGCATGTAGGCATGTACATGTATGTGTAAATATGTACATGTAAATATGTTAGTATGTATATATATATTTATGTGTGCATTTAGGCATGTATGTGTGAAGCATAATATATCTACTCCATTTTATATTTATGTATCCTATCTACATGATGTGTATATATCTTTACATATATTATGAATCATGATCCTCGTTGATTCGAGTAGCTATATATAGAGGCATAAGGTTGGGAGGAGAGACATCTCTCTAGTAGGACGTCGGAGGTGTATATATACTTCAAACATATGGCTAAAAGGTTTTATATGTATATGTATATACATTTTTATTTTAGATTTTATATTATATATATATATATATATATATATATATATATATATATATATATATATATATATATATATATATATATATATATAGTATATATATATATATAGATACATACATACATACATACATAGTTTTTCCATACGTGAAACATACTTCCAACGCATACGGGTATGGAAGTATGAAAAAAGTATGGAATTTCAAAAAAAATACCATACGTGATATCATACGTGTGAGAAAAAAAGTATTAAAAAAATCTGAAAATAATATATATATATATATAATAATAATATATAATATAATATAACAGAAAACAGCCATAAAATATATAAATATGCAGCTGAACATTCAGATTTCAGATTTCAGTTCACACACTTCAGAATTCAGATTCATAAAATATATAAATATGCAGCTGAACATTCAGATTTCAGATTTCAGTTCACACACTTCAAAATTCAGATTCATAAAATATATAAATATGCAGCTGAACATTCAGATTTCAGATTTCAGTTATCACACACTTCAGAATTCAGATGCTAATCTCTAGATAATCATGATTTGTAAATATGCAGCTTCAATTTTGTCGAGATACATAGATGTATACATACATGATACACATGCATACATACATACTACAAAAATAGAAACATGTATATTAGATACATATATAAGTTAATATACATGCCTTTCAGTAAACATAGAGTAATAGATTTTAGGAATGACATCATACATACATAGATGCATATATAGATACATACATACGTACATACATACATAGCTCTCTCTCTCTCTCTCTCTCTCTCTCTCTCTCATATACATACATACCGTGCATTGTCGCGACGATGAGCCATAAGTGTCCGCATCTCTTTTAAACACCACTTAAGGGACCATCCTGTCCCAAACTCTGTCTCAAGTGAACTAAGCACGTACTTTTTATCCCTCTCATCATGCTCACTACAAAAATAAAAAACATAATGTAAATAAAACATAAGATATACATTTCAATTTATATGTAAAACTTTTACTTACTTCCATGGTAAGTGGATAAAGCGCAGGTAAGAGTCGCATAGTGCCCGCATTCTTCTCTTGAACTCCAATCCATTCCCTATGTACACAATGTTCCCCTCCGGCTCTATGTCGCACTCTAGTCCTAAGGTGCCTATGCATGTCCTCATAGGCAACTCTGCTCTGCTATCACGTGCTGGAGGTGGTATAGGTGTCCTAAAAATAGATAGATAGAAATAAATAAAAATATGTGCTATAATATCATTAAAAAAAATTATGAAAAAAAACATACCTATGAGCAGATAGCTCTCTTCCTGCATGTGGATCCGCAGAAGAGCCCTCGTCTGATCGCGTAAGCATCTGGATCGTATAATCCAGCTCCTCATCGGACATGTCTGCGTAGTCCCGCATTATGGCCCTAGAGTATCTGACGGAACTCTTGCTCTCATAAGACTTTTTATGAGAGTGAGTTTCGCCTTTCTCTCTTTACTGGGATCCATAATACCTAACATATAAAACAAAATGGTTAGAAATCAATATATATATACGTGTATGTGTGTGTATGCATGTGTATGTGTGTGCATGCATGTGTATGTGTGTGTATGCATCTGTGTGTATGTGTGTAGGTATATGTGTGTGTTGTCTATGTGTATGTGTGTGTGTCTATGAGTGTGTATGTGTTTATGTATATGTATGTATCTACGTGTGTGTATGTATCTATGTGTGTATGTGTATGCATGTATGTATGCATGTGTGTGTATGCATATGTATGTGTGTGTATGCATCATTATGTGTGTCTATGTATGCATTTGTACGTGTGTATGCATCATTGCATGTGCATGTGTCTATGTGTGTATGTGTGTGTATATGTGTGTGTGTCTATGTGTATGTGTGTGTGTTTATGAGTGTGTATGTGTTTATATGTATGTATGTATCTATGTGTGTCTATGTGTCTAAGTGTGTATGTGTATGCATGTATGTATGCATATGTATGTGTATGCATATGTATGTGTGTGTATGCATTATTATGTGTGTCTATGTATGCATGTGTATGTGTGTATGCATCATTACGTGTGTATGTATCTATGTGTGTATGTGTGTGTGTATATGTGTTTGTATGTGTGTATGCATGTGTGTGTGTATGCATGTGTATGTGTATATGTGTATATGTGTATATGTGTGTGTATATGTGTGTATGCATGTGTGTGTATATGTGTGTATATGTTTGTATGCATGTGTGTGTATGCATATGTATGTGTGTGTATGCATTATTATGTGTGTCTATGTATGCATGTGTATGTGTGTATGCATCATTACGTGTGCATGTGTCTATGTGTGTATGTGTGTGTATATGTGTGTGTGTCTATGTGTATGTGTGTGTGTCTATGAGTGTGTATGTATGTATCTATGTGTGTGTATGTGTATGCATGTATGTATGCATATGTGTGTGTATGCATATGTATGTGTGTGTATGCATAATTATGTGTGTATGTGTCTATGTGTGTATGTGTGTGTGTATACATTATGACAGTGTATGTAAGCATGTGCATTATGTATGCATATAAGTATGTATGTATGCATATGCATATGCATTATGTATGCATATGCATATGTATGCATATGCATATGCATTATGTATGCATATGCATATGCATTATGTATGCATATGCATATGCATTATGTATGCATATGCATATGCATTATGTATGCATATGCATATGCATGTATGCATATGCATATGTGCATATGCATATGCATTATGTATGCATATGCATATGCATTATGTATGCATATGCATATGCATATGTATGCATATGCATATGCATATGCATATGCATATGCATGTGTATGCATATGCATGTATGCATATGCATATGCATGTATGTATGCATATGCATGTATATGTGTGTATGCATATGCATGTAAGTATGTATGTATGCATATGTGTGTGTATGCATATGCATGTAAGTATGTATGTATGCATATGCATATGCAATATGTATGCATGTATGTATATGTGTGTGAATGTGTGTGTGAATGTGTGTGTACATGTGTCTGTATGTGTGTATGCATGTGTATGTGTGTGTATGCATCATTATGTGTGTATGTGTGTGTACATGTCTGTATGTGTGTATGCATGTGTATGTGTTTGTATGCATCATTATGTGTGTATGTGTGTGTGTGTGTGTGTGTCTATGTGTATGTGTGTATGTGTGTGTGTCTATGTGTATGTGTGTATGCATGTGTATGTGTGTATGTGTCTATGTGTGCATGTGTGTGTATATACTATATGTGTGTGTGTCTATGTGTATGTGTGTGTACCTATGAGTGTGTATGTGTTTATGTGTGTATGTGTCTATGTGTGTGTATGTGTTTATGTGTGTATGTGTATGCATGTATGTGTATGTGTGTGTATGTCTCTCTATGTGTGTGTGTATGCATATGTGTGTGTGTATATGTGTGTCTATGTGTGTATGCATGTGTATGTGTGTGGATGCATCATTATGTGTGTATGTGTCTGTGAGTGTATATGTGTGTGTATGTGTGTGAGCGTCTATGTGTGTATGTGTGTGCGCGTCTATGTGTATGTGTGTCTGTGTGTGTATGTGTGTGTATCTATGAGTATGTATGTGTTCATGTGTGTGTATGTGTCTATGTGTGTATGTATCTGTGTGTGTATGTATCTATGCATGTGCATTATGTATGCATGTAAGTATGTATGTACATTATATGCATATGCATATGCATTATGTATGCAAATGTATGCATGTATGTGTTTATGTGTGTATGTCTCTCTATGTGTGTCACGTGTGTATGCATATATGTGTGTGTATGTGTGTGTATATGTGTCTGTATGTGTGTATGCATGTGTATGTGTGTGTATGCATGTGTATGTGTGTATGTGTCTATGTGTGCATGTGTGTGTATATACTATATGTGTGTGTGTCTATGTGTATGTGTGTGTACCTATGAGTGTGTATGTGTTTATGTGTGTATGTGTCTATGTGTGTGTATGTGTTTATGTGTGTATGTGTATGCATGTATGTGTATGTGTGTGTATGTCTCTCTATGTGTGTGTGTATGCATATGTGTGTGTGTGTATATGTGTGTCTATGTGTGTATGCATGTGTATGTGTGTGGATGCATCATTATGTGTGTATGTGTCTGTGAGTGTATATGTGTGTGTATGTGTGTGAGCGTCTATGTGTGTGTATGTGTGTGCGCGTCTTGTGTATGTGTGTCTATGTGTGTATTTGTGTGTATGTGTGTGTGTGTCTGCGTATGTGTGTGTGTGTCTATGCGTGTATATGTGTGTGTGAGTGTGTGTGTGCGCATACCTTGTGTATGTCTCGCTTCTCTCTCTCCCTCTCGCGCGCTGTATGTCTCTCTCTCTCTCTCGGTCTGTATTCTTCCTCGCGTTCAAGGCCCGGCACAAATGTGCCGGGAGAATTGAATTTTTTTTTTTACATTCCAGAGCGTCGCATATGCGACGCTCTGCAATTTGCCATCGTCGGTAAGTGCGTCGCTAACCTGCGACGCTACTAGCGACGCTTCTGGTTTAGCGTCGCTTATGCGACGCTATCGTCGCTTATGCGACGATGCTCGGCCAAAAAAAAAAATCCGAAATTTTTACCGTCGCTTATGCGACGGTTTCGTCGCATAAGTGACGGTTTTCGTTTTTTTCGATTCGGGGGCGTCGCTACGCCCCCCTTTTTCTTGTAGTGGGATTTTATTAGTGGGATGAAATGGACAAGAGACTATTCTTATTCTCTCATAACATATTACCAATGCAATGATTGGACACATACAAGATTTAGATACATCGATGAAGGTATGGGAAACCTTGGAGCAGCTTTAGTCTACATCCATGAAATCTAGGAACATACAATTGAAGAAGGAGCTCGACAACTTATGGAATTCACCCAGAAACAATATCAATTATTTGATTGTGAAGGTAAAGGAATTAAGTGATGCATTAGGTTCCATTGGTTGTCATATTGATAATCATGACCTAGTATCTTATACCCTCAATGGATTGAGGGATGATGAAAAATGGAAAACATTGACTTTATGTAAGAGACAACATACTAGAGTTTGAGCAGCTTTTGGACTTGACAGTCACAAAGAAGATGAACATTGGAGGTAGAAAATCTAGGGGCAATTAGGCCCAAATGTTTTATGCAAGTAATGACAGGGGCAAAGGAAGAGGACAAAGTAGGGGTAGAGGAAGAATAAGGAAGAGGCCAAGGCCAAGAGCAAAGACAAGAGCAAAGACAAGATCAAAGAGGACATTCCTTATGAGAGTGAGGAAGAGGAAGAGGAAGACATAGAGGAAGAGGAGGAAGACAAAACAAATCTAGAGATGGAGTTAATTCAGATGGTTGCTACATATGTGGCAAGTATGAACATTATGCAAGAGATTTCTATTAAGGAGGAGGCAAAAATCAAAGATACAACTCATATAAGGGACAAGGTAACTATGCATTTACTTCCTCAAACAATGATAATAAATACTTGCTAGCTATCATGCAAATTTAAGATCATAAAGACCATGTGGACAATACATGGTACAAAGATAGTGGATGCAACAATCATATGAGCTACAACAAGGACTTTTTAACCAACAGGAAAGTTCCATCAACAAAGAGCAATGTGGAAATAGGTGATGAAGCTCCTCACACTATCACACACATAGGTGATGTTATGTGGATGGATCACAAAAGGCAAAGTTCTTGAAGGATGTGTTGCATGTGTTGGTGCAACACAAGCCTTCACATTTGGCTTGGATATCTACCTTGAAGACTATACATGAAACGTAGACCATAGGAACTTATGCCTATGATTTCTTACCATTTTATCTCTTGAAAAAATATAAATGACTTGGCGTATTACGCAATCACGCCTAATTGATTGAAAGTCGTGAAAAGGCGTTTGATTGATCGAGAGAATATCTCAATCAACTTTTTTTAGGTGAAAGATTTTAGGAGATTGATTTGAATTCTAATTCAAGTCATCACTCAATTCCTATAAAAGCTACAAGGAAAAATGTCGCGTTTGGTTCTTCACTCATTCCAAGGCATTACTGTATCAATCACTGAGTGTGTGAGGTCTACTTTATAACCTACACCTCTGAGTACCATTGAGCTATGTTTATCATGCCAGTGGGAATGTACATTTACATGATCTAATACAATACTTACATTCGTCTACTCTGTGATTCTCTGAGTCAATCATCTTCAAGTCTGTCAACCTTGAAGAAGTATATCTCAGGATCTACTGAACCAAATCAAGTGATTCAAAGCTTGATAGATTCAGCTCAAAGTATCACAATCATACAAAGTTTGAAGTAACTTGATTCAGTCAGTTTCGAGAAATCAAGAAATTACAGTCAAAATGCTCACTGTTGCAATTCTTATAGTAAACGAGTAATTTTCCGGTAGAAGAACAAAATAGATCTCGCAGAGTAATGCAAAGCTTTGTCTGAGAAATATCTCACTCTATAGCTAGACATCTCTATTTTTAGTTGATCAATCTTTTCGGTGAAAAAGATATCTATACACTGTACAAAGTCT
>MU261939.1:0-83851 GCA_020310875.1 Ceratopteris richardii
TTAGAACCATTCAATGTGATCATAAGCCTTATCAAAGTGAACTTTGAAAATACAAAACTCTATTTTTTTTCTCTACAATCGTCATGCTTTCCTAGAGAGAAAAAATAGTGTCAACAATGAATCTACCTTTGGTTAATCTTTTTTTTAGATAACGTTAACTTATTCAAGAGAAATCTGATTCTATTTGCTAGACACTTAGCCAAAACCTTGTATATAGTGTCCACAAAAGTTGTGGGTCTCTAGTTGTCCGAAACCTTTAGGGTCTCTTTTAAATATGAGTTTAAGAGTGCCCTAGTAATTAACTATAGAAAAGCTTTTCCTATGCGAGCTGTCTTTCAGATTTGCAAAATGATAGGGACCAGAGAGAGCGAGAATACTTGAAAAAACTTAATGGTTCTTTGTCAGCTTTTAAAACAACAATTTTATCTTTGTATCTGAGTTCAACGATGTAATTCTTCACCTTCTTCTTCTCTAATAAATAAAACATAGAATGATAGGGCTTACTAAAATTCACTTTCCAGTATAATTTGGAACCACTTGTTTTTTTACAAAAATGGTTTGATTTTAGTGTGTTCAATTATTATGCAAATTTGGAGTTGAATAGAATCAAGGAGCAAGAGATGTGAATCTATGTGAGTCCAACTAGCTATGTGCCCATGCTTGATTTGATTGATTAGATCCATTGGGAGAGAGTGTTACAAAATGTGGTTGAAATTGAGCTCCTTGATCTTTATGGACTACTCCATTATACGAATATGCTTAGAAATGAGGAATCTGTCAAGATAGAAAGCCCAAAACTTTGATTAGGTTTATTATTTGACTACGTAGATACACTCTTGATGCTAATACCTATGTTGGAAGGAAGGGAAATAAGGCAACGACTCATCCCTTTCTGTCCCAGATAAGGCATTACCTTTTCCATTATGCCATCCTTGATATTGTTAATATATTTTAGTAATGATGTGTATGAAAATATCTAGGACTATGGGGTTTATGTTTTCCCCTCTTCAGGAGGTCCCCCCCCCCAACTTGTATAGGCCTATAACCCTAATGATCTACTTATCCTATACATTCACTTATTGATACACTTAGTGTTGTGTTCCAAGCTTGTTCTTCTTCCACATGTTATTTGTGTGCTTCTCTTGTCTTAAAACTCCAAAAATGGATATCATAAGAGGCATTCGCTTTCTACAGGGCATCATCGATACCACTTCTGGTCACAATCTAAGAATCATATGGAAATTTTGATGTGCATATCAAGGTCATCAGAGTTCAAAATTACTTTATTGTGTGTTGGTGTTGATATTCTCTTTGACCTCGTTTCTACCTTCAAACTGCACTTTTTCAGTTGACTATGCAGGTAGTTTTGTCTTGTTGTGCAAAACATATAAAAAAATTTTGGCTCACTAGTACAAGAAACACCTATTGAGGATAAGTTGGGTTGTTGAGAATAAGTTGGGTGTTTTAACTACCTATTGAGGGCATTACATGATGGTCATGTATTGATAGGCAAATGACTCGTGAAGTATTATGCAAGGTGTGAAATACATCAGCCTAGACTTGCAAATGTTATGAGAATAGGTGATCCACTTGCTCTTGAAGGTGATCATATACATGTTCCCGATCCTACTACAGTTCTTATTTCACCTATTGTAAACTAGCTTCTTGGGGTGTTAGGAGATGCAAAAACACATGCATTGGTATTTTTTTCTATCATACCTGCCATTATGCCTACATTTTCTCATGCAAAATGGCCAAGCTGGTTGGGATAGTCTTGATATTCTATATTAGGCAAGAAATGAGGCTCATTTTTCTTACCCTTTCAAGACAGTTGAAAGTGAGCATATGAATGAAGGAGATTCAATGGAAACTTTTGGAAAACGATCAAGGATGTTAAAGAGCACTAGATTGTTGCAGATGAAATCTGGTCAGATAGTTCGGTGTTCAAATTTTGCTCCAAGAAGACTAATCTAGATAAAATAAGTCAATTATATGCATTGCTGATCAAGTTTTATGAGTTGGTCAAATACCAAAGGTAAATCAAGCTCATCTATTAGTAAGCAAGAATATGATAACCTGCATAGTCAAAGAAGGAAGATAAATTAGAAACAAAATTAAAAATTAGAAATAGTTTCATGAGAACTATAAGAAAAATGATCATGTCATATGAGTTGTTCTAGACTAGCTACAAAAGAGGCAAGGAATAAAGAGGCTAGAATTGTTCTGGTAGAGTTCTTTAATCCTAAAATGGAGTCTGCTCATCTTTTTTAGAATGAAGAATTTGCATTTGCAATGCAATATAGTCATGATTCATCTTCACATGAATAGTTTATGTCTATAGTGGACTCAATGTGTGGTATTTTGATAGTGGTGCAACCAAAAATATTACCTTCCAAAGCAATTTCTTCACTTCGCTTGGGCCTACTCCATAGACAATATTATCACATGTGCTAATAAATCCTCTTATCTTGTTATGGGAGTTGGGAATATTATTATTAATATTTCAAATGATAGTAGAATCACTTTGTCAAATTCTTTTTATCTACATTAAGGGATAAAAAGAATCTATTATTAGTGACAAAAATTAGCAAAAACTGGCTTAGTAGTGAAATTCATTACGAAATATGTATATTTCAAGATCTCCCTAATGGTGACAAAATCAATACATATGGGACGCTATGTTTGGGGCTGAATAAGATGAAAAATTATGGAAAAAAATATGAATGTTTTGCATGTGTAGTTGAAAGCTGTTAAGTTATTTTAGATGCAGAACTTTGGCATGGATATTTTCATCATCTAAATTCTTCAAATTTTCTTTGCATGTAGAAATCTAAAATGGTGTTCTCCTTATCCTAACTTAAGGCATCTTCCTTCCCCAAAGATGATTCAATTAGAGCTAGAAATAAATTGCAGTTTGTTCCTAGTGATCTTTGTGGACCTATGTAGACATGTTCATTTGGGAATTACCTATACCTTGTGACTTTCAACAAATTTTTCGGGCATGCATGGGTTTATCCGTTGCAGGAAAATTTTTAAGTATTTATGTGGTTTAAACACTTCTCGATTATGCCTAAAGATTTGCCAATGTGTAAAATGGCTAGCCTTCATTCGGATCAAGGGGGTAAATATCTCTTCCTAAGTTTCATGCATTTTTGGTTGAGCATGGGATAAAACATTCATGTAAAGTGCAATATAAACGTCAATAAAATTGAGTTTTTTAGATGAAAAATAGGTCTCTCATGGAAGTCTTGCTCATGTACATGTCTTTGGTTGTCTAGCACATTCTCGTTAGTTGTGATGTTGTTTTCGTTGAAGATGCAATTAAGATCTTACTTTCATATACAAAAAGGACATCAATCACCTCAATGTATCTATATGACGCTTTGCTGTCTCTTTTACACGTGGATAGTCAAATGCCAGCTCCTCGTGAGGCGATTTCAAAGTCTTTAAAGGTTTCAAACAATGATTTAGATCATCTTTTTGATGCAGATTTACAGGAAGAGCTCATCGATGAGAGAGGTGATATTTAAGAGGCAAAAAATATGCTTAAATGGTTGGTTTTTGACTTTGAGAGATAGCAATCTAGATGCACGTTTCACATATTCTACTCATTTAGGAACTTGTAATGCTTCTTTTGAATCAATTGTATCCCAATGGTTGTCTCTAGCCTTTGTGATGAGAATGAGCCTATTACTTTGATGAAGCACAAAAATCAAAAATTTGATGGCTCCTATGCAATCAA
Organism: Ceratopteris richardii; assembly: GCA_020310875.1. Taxonomy (NCBI): domain Eukaryota; kingdom Viridiplantae; phylum Streptophyta; class Polypodiopsida; order Polypodiales; family Pteridaceae; genus Ceratopteris; species Ceratopteris richardii. The sequence continues at coordinate 3,743 of MU261939.1, forward strand.
AATTTGATGTTGTTACAAAGAATGATGTTTGGTCTTTATGTGACTTGCCTCCTAACAAAAAGGCCATTGGCACTAAATGGATATACAAGCGAAAATCTAATCTTGATGGAATAATTGATAAGTATAAGGCTATGCTTGTCTCCAAAAGTCATGCTCAAGGAAAGAGAATTGATCTTGATGAGACCCTTGCTCCCACATGCTAAATGACAACCATCCGTAGCTTCTATGCAGTTACAACTCATCATGATTGGAATATATATTAGTTGAACATTAAAACTACATTTATGAATGGTGAGTTATGAAAACATGATGTATCCAGGTTTTAAAGGGCTCTGCATGGATTGAAATAAGCACCATCTGCTTGTTAGGAAAAGATACATGCCTTCGTGTTAGCACATGGATTTGAGAACAATCCACTAGAGATCACCTTATATGTTAAGCGTTTAGATGATGTAATTCTCATCATTGTTACTTATGTTGATGATACACTACTCATGGGGTCTAATGAGAAGCATATTGTTGAATTAAGGCTAATTTACATGAGGTGACATACTTGTGTCTTTTGCATCATTATTTGGGAATTTGGTTTATGCAATTTGATGCACAAATAGCATCGTGTCAAACAAGATACATGGACATGTTATTGGCCTTTAAGATTACAAAGATAGTGCCACTTCCATGGTGACATGTTTATGGTTGAGTCTTCATGATGGGAGACATGCATTTGATGTTTTTTCTCTATGAGCACAATTGGGTGCTTGATTTATGTATGCATAAACCACCATCATATTTAGATTTTTGCCTCTTAGATGAAACAATTTTATGCATTATCCTAGGTGTCAAGTGTTGATAGGTAGTTATGTGCATCTTTTGCTATTTATGTGGTACCTAGCTACTTGGTTTGTTCTATCCCAAGGGGAATCACTGCCACTAGATTTACATGCTTTTTTCTGACTCTTTTGTCCACGAGATGTTACCGGTGCAATGTCGTTTGGGTCCATCTACTCACCTGGGGGACCATGCGACATGATAGCGTAGGTTTTCCAGTCGACTCCTATCAAAGGATCCATACTCTCTAACATGTGCAGTACAAATCCGTCGTTTCCGATAAATTTGATACTTGCACTAAGGTGTCCGTGTAGAAGGTGATAAGTTCAAAAGAGGGTACTACCAAATTTTTAGGAGAGGGGAAAGGGAGGGCCATATTTGACTATCAGAGTGCATAGGATAAGACAATTGTGATGTCACCACTAATACGGGTGTAAGTTAGATCAATTCACATGTGTCTTGATGATTCCTCTGATAAGTGTCCGAAATCTGAACATGGCAAGACCAATTTCCAAAGCAATGTAAACATGGGCTAGAACATCTACTTTTAGACATTTCAGCTTAGATTCGGAAAATATGACCATGTCCCTAATTCTGAAAATAAGAGTCTTGAGATTTCAATTGTGTCTCTCTCTTTCTCTCTCTCTCTCTCTCTCTCTCTCTTTCTCTCTCTCTCTCTCTCTCTCTCTCTCTCTCTCTCTCTCTCTCCCTTGTGTCTAGAACATGTCATCCCTTAGAACATGTCATCCCTTAAGCGCAATTAAGAGCAGTATGGATATTCAAGCATCCTGCTATGATATTCATAAACACTATTAAGACAGAAGCTGTAACACACGAATAGTATAAATCTTTGATATCGGTGTAAGGGATTAAATCCCAAAGCCGTTGAGGAATGTAACATTAACACGTATTCTTACTGCGTCTAAGCGAGACGTTAGAGTAATAGACGACCTTGAAACGCAGAACGCTAATACACAATAAACGCATTAATCGCTGCTACAAGAGTTTACGCATCGAGATGGTACAACAATAGACGACGTCAGAACCCAAAACGATGCATACTTGTGACCCATGGTTATAGACGACGCTAAAACCCAAAACGCTAATATGATAATCAATGCAGTAATGGATGACACATGTGAATAGAGGACGCTAAAACCAACAACGCTTATACACAATCAACTCATGAATCGACGCATATTTGTTGCACTTGTTAGAACAACAGACCACGTTAGAACCAAAAAGGACGATACAAACTATGAGCTTGTTATTCAGTATGTAGTAGGACTAAGTGATAAACTGGAGCGGATGAGTGATAAACTGCCTAGCCTACAGGAAGGAAGGACGGAAACACTAAGTGATAAACTGGAGAGGGTGATCGATAAACTGCCGAGGCTACAGGAAAAACATGTCAGACAAAGGCGAACTTTGTACAGACGCAGTTTTTGTGGTGCTTTGGAAAGAAAGGTATGCACCAACAATTGTTCTTCCCGCCCCCACAGGTATCGCAGTTCCAGTGAAGCTTAAATTCCTGTCGGAACATGGTAAGGCTCTCATCGTAGTTGTTTTCGTCGTCGTTGACTTCTTGACGTTTGTGCCCAAGGTCTCCATTCCCTTCAGCAACATCTCCTGCTGGTGCTCCGCTCTGATTGGTACCGTCTGCCCCATAGGGTCGCGCAGCTCTTACCCGATCAGCGCAGTATTAACGCACATGATGCATAATAAGACAACGAGATACAGAACTTGAGGGGTGCGGAGATGATTCTGCAGAAGATGGGCTCTTTGGCAGACGCAGGTGAAGAAAGAAGAAGATGGGCTCTTTGGCAGACGCAGCTGGCTCTAGATTGCGAGTGAGTTTTCACAAATGTAGTCTTGGACTCTGTATATATATACATGTGGACACAAGAGCGCCCCGACTAAGTGGCCCGCCGCCGCCACATCTCCTCGCTCGAGTCGGAAGAGGCCGCACGCACTACAATCTTATATCAAATCAAAGTACGCACGACAAAAATCGCATGCTGCTCTTACAACAAATACAAGATGTTTGCCACACTGGTATGATAATAGTGTTCTAAGCAGTAGAGTAGTTACATAAAAGCATAAAAGTGGATAGCGATTCTTAAAAAATAAAATCAAGTAAATATTTTTGTTTCATTTTCTTTGTGGGAGTTCGATCTCATTCAAAATTCAGATGTGAGGCTTCGATCTCATTCTTCGTGGGAGTTCGATCTCATTCTGTGTGGGACTTCTCACAGAGGAACCAATCTGACATAAGGCGTGGGAGAAGAATGTACTACAACGAAGAGATAAGCTGAGAAGATTATTCAACTACAATAGAAGTCTTTCATCGCGTATAATGAAATGAAGACACAACTGAGCTTCCTAAATTGTGAGAAGTCCAATCTGCATTTAGCCGAGCACTCAGGCTTGCTCCATGCACCAAAAAAATCCCCCTCAAGCCTAAGATGCTTGAGTCTTTAGTCCTTCAAGACTTCATGAAATCTAATCATAGGGTTGAACCTCTTTAACTTTACTCCATCAAATGCCTTGGAAATTGTATTTTCCCACTGTTGTTGACTAGAGACATCTGAGACTTCAATCTCTTTACTTTTAATCTTTTCTTTAGAATAGTGGTAGTGATTCTTTTCCACCATCTCTCTACATTTTCAACCAAATCAATGTGTATTTAATTCTGATTTGTATGCTCCTTGAGAATGTTGTATGCCCTCTTTTAGTATGAAAATTAGATTGAAGAGACTGAAAATAGTGAATCTCCCTTGGTCATCCAGAATATCGTTGAACTTTTTTATTTTTCTTTTATATAATTTGTGGATCATCCTAAAGTACATTCCAGTAAGGGTTGGGTACATATTATTAAACCATATGCAAGCATCACTCTTCCTTTTCCAGCTATAGTGGCTAAACTTCAGCCTCTACTAGGAATTTTGCACACATTTAATAAATGTCAATCCATAGATGTAAAATTTTTAGTTGCTGAAGAGAATGGTGTTCAAATCAAGACCCTTCCAACTAGAGTAGTCCTAAAAAAAGATTGCACTACTCAAAGATCATTTCAAAATTATTGCCCAAAAATTATTGGTGGTAAGACCCTTAAAGATCCATTCCATATCACACTTTATCGAAATCAATTCTATGTTGACCTAAACTTGGCTGCCTTCTAATTTAGACAAGGAATAGTAATGATTTTTCACTTCAAGGAGTTTGTATTTGTCTATAGACCCCCAAAGAAACTTAAAAAGGACATACTTGAGTTCTCTAGTTTTAGCCTTGCTAGGAATGAAAATGAAAAGAAAATTAGTAATAGACATAATGACTATGAAAAAATATAAGAATTGATATTATTGACTTCTGAGTTACAATAGTATGACTTGTTGATCAATCCTTGAAGAATCTACTTTTAAATGCTTCTAGATCAATTCTTGAAGAATCTACTTATAAATGCTTCTAGAAGGTACTTTGAATCTGATAGGGATACATAAAAGCTTGGAGATTTTGCTACCATAGATGACTTGCAACCCTTCTCCAAGATAAATTGTGGAGTGTCACTACTAATAGCCATAATCATAGTTTTAGAGTGATTCGTCTTAGAACTACTAAAGAAGCAAAAAGTCACCAAGTTATCCCAAAAGCTCTATAAACTTGTAGGAACTTGTTGATGATCAAATTGGTGTCATTTCCATAACTATGCATAAATAAGTCCTCCAAGCATCCAAGAATCTTGATGCCCTAAAGAGAGCTTTCCTGATGCGACTGTGTGATGCGAATAAATCTCTTGAAAGGGAAGGATCAGAGATATCACCATTGATTCCAATTTTATTGGGTGAGTTAGTGAGTAAACAATGCACATGATTAACAAATAACCATCCAAATCCAATGTCAAGCAGGGATCAAAGGATGAAGTCCCATTCAATGTGCTCATAAGCCTTATCAAAGTCAACTTTGAAAAATACAAAACTCTGTTTATTTATCTCTACAATCATCATGCTTTCCTAGAGAGAAAAAATAGTGTCAACAATGAATCTACCTTTGGTTAATCTTTTTGTTTAGATAACGTTAACTTATTCAAGAGAAATCTGATTCTATTTGCTAGACACTTAGCCAAAACCTTGTATATAGTGTCCACAAAAGTTGTGGGTCTCTAGTTGTCCGAAAGCTTTAGGGTCTCTTTTAAATATAAGTTTAATAGTGCCCTAGTAATTAACTATAGAAAAGCTTTTCCTATGCGAGCTATCTTTCTAGATTTGCAAAATGATAGGGACCAGAGAGTGCGAGAATACTTGAAAAAACTTAGTGGTTCTTTGTCCAGCTTTGAAACAACAATTTTATCTTTGTATCTGAGTTCAACGATGTAATTCTTCACCTTCTTCTTCTCTAATAAATAAAACATAGAATGATAGGGCTTACTAAAATTCACTTTCCAGTATAATTTGGAACCACTTGTTTTTAAAAAAAAAATGTGTTCGCTTTTAGTATGTTCAATGATTATGCAAATTTGGAGTTGAATAGAATCAAGGAGCAAGAGATGGGAATCTATGTGAGTCCAACAAGCTATGTGCCCATGCTTGATTTGAATGATTAGATCCATTGGGAGAGAGTGTTAAGAAATGTGGCTGAAATTGAGTTCCTTGATCTTTATGGACTACTCCATTATAAGAGCATGCTTAGAAATGAGGAATTTGTCAAGATAGAAAGCCTAGAACTTTTGATTAGGTTGATTATTTAACTTCGTAGATCCACACTTGATGCTAATACCTATGTTGGAAGGAAGGGAAATAAGGCAACGACTCATCCCTTTCTGTCCTAGATAAGACATTACCTTTTCCATTATGCCAGTCCTTGATATTGTTAATATATTTTAGTAATGATGTGTATGAAAATATCTAGGACTATGGGGGTTATGTTTTCCCTCTTTAGGAGGTCCCCCCCCCAACTTGTATAGGCCGATAACCCTAATGAGCTACTTATCCTATACATTCACTTATTGATACACTTAGTGTTGTGCTCCAAGCTTGTTCTTCTTCCACATTTTATTTGTGTGCTTCTCTTGTCTTGAAACTTCAAAAATCGATATCATACGAGGCCTTTGCTTTCTACAGGGAATCATCGATACCCTTCTGGTCATAATCTAAGGATAAGATGAAATTTGATGTGCATATTCAGGGTCATCAGAGTTCAAAATTACTTTATTTTGTGGTGCTGAAATTTTGATTTGAACTCGTTTCTACCTTCAAATGCACTTTTGTAGTTGACTATGCAAGTAATTTTGTCCTGTTGTGCAAAACATATAGACAAATTTTGGTTCACTAGTACAAGAAACACAAACTCGGCTATAGGTCTAGTAGAGCTCAGTTGGGTATTTCTATTCAAAGTTTTTTTTAGAAATAGTCAATTTTCTATATCAGGGTATTGTCACTAGGCCTAGTTGAAAGAAATGATGTATTTAGTATGTTGGTTGTTGAGGATAAGTTGGGTTGTTTTAACTACCTATTGAGGGCATACATGATGGTCATGTATTGGTAGCAAATGACTCGTGGAGTATTATGCAAGGTGTTGAAATACATCAACCTACACTTGCAAATATTATGACAATAGGTGATCCACTTGCTCTTGAAGTTCATCATATACATGTTCGTGATCCTACTACAGTTCTTTTTTCACCTATTGTAAACTAGCTTTCTTGGGGTGTTAGAGATATAAAAACACATGCATTGGTTTTTTTTTTTTCTATCAAACCTGCCATTATCCCCATATTTTCTCATGCAAAATGGCCAAAGATGGTTGGGATAGTCTTGACATTCTATACTAGGCAAGAAATGACGCTCATATTTCTTACCCTTTGAAGACAATTAGAAAATGAGCAAATGAATGAAGGAGATTCAATGGAAACTTTTTGGAAAAAGATCAAGGATTTTAAAGAGCAATAGACTGTTGCAGATGAAATCTGGTGAGATAGTTTCTGTGTTCAAATTTTTCTCCAAGAAGATTAATCTAGATAAAATAAGTCAATTATATGCATTGCTGATCAAGTTTTATGACGTGGTCAAATACCAAAGGTAAATCAAGCTCATCTACTAGTAAGCAAAAATATGATAACCTGCATAGCCAAAGAAGGAAGATAAATATGAAACACAAATGAAAAATTAGAAATAGTTTCGTGAGTACTACAAGAAAAATGATCATGTCATTATGAGTTTTTCTAGACTAGCTACAAAAGAGGCAAAGAATAAAGAGGCTAGAATTGTTCTCATAGAGTTCTTTAATCCTAAAACGGAGTCTGCTCATCTTTTTTAGAATGAAGAATTTGCATTAACAATGCAATATAGTCATGCTTCATCTTCACATGAATATTTTATGTCTATAGTGGACTCAATGTGTGGTATTTCTATAGTGGTGCAACCAAAAATATTATCTCCCAAAGCAATTTCTTCACTTCGCTTGGGCCTACTCCATAGACAATATTATCACATGTGCTAATAAATCCTCTTATCTTGTTATCGGAGTTGGGAATATTACTATTAATATTTCAAATGATAGCACAATCACTTTGTCCAATTCTTTTTATGTACATTAAAGGATAAAAAAGAATCTATTTTTAGTGATAAAATTAGCAAAAATTGGCTTAGTAGTGAAATATGTATATTTCATGATCTCCCTAATGGTGACAAAATCAATACATATGGGACGCTATGTTTGGGGCTGAATAAGATGAAAAATTATGGAAAAAAATATGATTTTTTTTGCATGTGTAGTTGAAAGCTGTTAAGTTATCTTAGATGTTAAACTTTGGCATGGATATTTTGATCATCTAAATTCTACAAGTTTGCTTTGCATGACGAAATCTGAAATGGTGTTCTCTTTATCCAAACTTAAGGCATGTTCCTCCCCCAAAGATGATTCAATTAGAGCTAGAAATAAATTGCAGTTTGTTCCTAGTGATCTTTGTGGAGCTAGGTAGACACGTTCATTTGGGAATTACCTATACCTTGTGACTTTCATCAACAAATTTTTTGGGCATGCATGGGTTTATCCATTGAAGGAAAATTTTTAAGTGTTTATGTGCTTTAAATACTTCTCGGTTATGCCTAAAGATTTTCCAATGTGTAAAATGGCTAGCCTTCATTCTGATTCAGGGGGTAAATATCTCTTCCTAAGTTTCATGCATTTTTGGTTGAGCATGGGATAAAACATTCATGTAAAGTGCAATATAAACGTTAATAAAATTGAGTTTTTGAGATGAAAAATAGGTCTCTCATGGAAGTGACACGGTGTATCGTCAATATTAAGGGTTTACCACATAGCATTTTGCTTGAAGTTGTTATCAGTGCAACATGTGTGCTTAATAGTTGTCCCATTAAAGCATTTTAGTCTATCACTCTTTATGAGGCTTCACATGGTTGTAAGGAATTTTTTGCTCATGTACATGTCTTTGGTTGTCTAGCACATTCTCGTTAGTTGTGATGTTGTTTTCGTTGAAGATGCAATTAAGATCTTACTTTCATATACAAAAAGGACATCAATCACCTCAATGTATCTATATGACACTTTGCTGTCTCTTTTTACACGTGGATAGTCAAATGCAGCTCCTCATGATGCGATTTCAAAGTCTTTAAAGGTTTCAAACAATGATATAGATCATCCAATTTTTTGATGCAGATTTACAGGAAGAGCTCATTGATGAGAGGCGATAGTTAAGAGGCAAAAACTATGCTTAAATGGTTGGTTTAGACTTTGAGAGATAGCAATCTAGATGCACATTTCACATATTCTACTCATTTAGGATCTTCTAATCCTTCTTTTGAATCAATTATATCCCAATGGTTGTCTCTAGCCTTTGTGATGAGAATGAGCCTATTCCTTTTGATGAAGCACAAAAATCAAAAAATTTGATGGCTCCTATGCAATCAAAATTTGATGTTGTTACAAAGAATGATATTTGGTCTTTATGTGACTTGCCTCCTAACAAAAAGGCCATTGGCACTAAATGGATATACAAGCTAAAATCTAATCTTGATGGAATAATTGATAAGTATAAGTCTATGCTTCTCCAAAAGTCATGCTCAAGGAAAGAGAATTGATTTTGATGAGACCTTTGCTCCCACATGCTAAATGACAACCATTCGTAGCTTCTATGCAGTTACAACTCATCATGATTGGAATATATTTTAGTTGAACATTAAGACTACATTTTTGAATGGTGAGTTATGTAAACAATTTTGTGCATTTCAACCCCATGGATTTTGTGCAAAAGGGCATGAAAACATGATGTATCCAGGTTTAAAAGGGCTTTGCATGAATTGAAATAAGCACCATGTGCTTGTTAGGAAAAGATACATGCCGATGTGCTAGCACATGGATTTGAGAACAATGTAGTAGAGATCACCTTATATGTTAAGTGTTTAGATGATGTAATTCTCATCATTTTTTCTTATGTTGATGATACACTATTCATTGGGCCTAATGAGAAGCATATTGTTGAATTTAATGAGAAGCATATTGTTGAATTTAAGGCTAATTTACCTGCATCTTATGAGGTGACATACTTGTGTCTTTTGCATCATTATTTGGGAATTTCCTTTATGCAATTTGATGGACAAATAGCGTTGTGTCAAACAAGATACATGGACATGTTATTGGCCTTTAAGATTACAAAGATAGTGCCACTTCTATGGAGACATGTTTATGGTTGAGTCTTCATGATGGCAGACATGCATTTGATGTTTTTCTCTATGAGCACACTTGGATGCTTGATTTATGTATGCACAACCCACCATCATATTTAGTTTTTTGCCTCTTAGATGAGAAAGTTTATGCATTATCCTAGGTGTCAAGTGTTGATAGGTAGTTAAGTGCATCTTTTGCTATTTATGTGGTACCTAGCTACTTGGTTTGTTCTATCCCAAGGGGAATCACTACCACTAGACTTACATGCTTTTTTTGACTCTGATTGTGTTGGATTCTCTAACACTCATGTGTACATATATTGTCTTTGCTCCATGCTTGGTAACTCGTGTATATATTGGTTGATCAAGCAGCAACCTACTATGGCCACTTCTAGTTCTGAAGCTAAGTGTAGGGCAGCTTTTATATCTACTATTGAGTGTGTTTGGCTCAAATGCCTTTTGGTTGATTTGGGTGTTGGTCAATCTTCTACCACCACCATCTCTATTGAAATTCAAAGAACAATGGCAAGTGCGAGACACCCTGTGTTGCATGCTCACACAAAATAGGTGTAGAATTCTTTCATTTTTGTTCTTCTTTGTTTTTTTCTTTTGTAGATCGTTTTATATTAATCTCATGAGTACATAAAGTGCAGAAAGAAATCCAACAGAATCTTGAAGTTGCATGCAAATGAGCGTTTTTCTTGGGTGACGTTTTGTGCACCTAACATGCATGGCCCAAACATCTTATAGCCCAAAATTTCCTAGATAGATTGCTTCTCTAGAAGCTAGGACTTCAAAATTACTAGGAACTGACCGGTAAATGGGCCAAAATTAGTACAAAAAGGCTTCTAGATGGCTATTTAAGTTAAAGAAAATTTAGCTATGATATCCCATTTCATTGTCTATCACTTCTAACATAGACTTAAGTATCCATTGCCCATACACACATCTAAGAACATGTCTAAGTCCATACACCTCTCACATAGCCACTTTGAGAGTATATGAATAATCTCATGGTTTTATGAGAGGGTCTTAGGCCACCATAGCTTTGGTCTTTGGCCGACTTGGGTCTCAAACGAATGTAGATATATCAATGTAGGCGATTGAGGTATCTATAGATATGGAATGTAACACTGTCTCCCTGTTCTAATGATCATTGTCCTCAATGATATAAAAGGAGAAACTGAAAACTTTCGGGTTCGAACATATGACTCAAAGAGTTAGTGAAGAGTGGATTGGGTGTGTGAAACACTAGATATTTTGAAAAATAGAAGATTCACTGATATCTCTCCCAACTAATAGTGGTCCTTATCCTTGACATACTTAGGAATCTATATGAGGCTGAAGGAGCCATGTGCACATCATGAGTGCTCAAAATATTCTTGGAATCCACATTCCTAGAGCTTGACCACTAATAGTGATCATTTCTCATTGGTAGAAGCCTTGGCATCTTGCCAAAATCCCAATACAAATACAAATCATAGCTTGTGAGAATACTACTAAAATTAAATGGTAAGGACAAACACCTACTACACTTGGGTACGAAAAAATATTATGCTCATCAAGAAATGCTTAGACTAGCATATATAATTTTGGGAACAAGCCATTACATGGGATTTGACTCCAAGAATGTTGTGGATTCAAACCCTTTGGTCAAGATTTCTTTTTCCCTTAGGTCTAATCTCGACAAAAACATATTGTTCCATCAAAAGAGGTGATTTTAGTAAGAATTTCCCAACTTTCAGATGCCTTTTTTGAGCCATATGTGATAAGTATATTTTTTGTATTCATGCACATAGCTCTCAAAGATTTTAGTTGAACTAGATTTGTTGTATTCACACACATATCTCTCAAAGATGTGAGTGGAAGGTTTGAAAAGTCAACAAAAAGCATTACATTATAGAAAATTTTAGTCAAGGAAGGGAAGATGATGATAAAGAAGGGGGCGAGTAAAAAGATGGATTTTCTCTTCAAGTGTACACATCATGAATGCCGAACACGTCTTACTTTGAACATTATGTTATCCTTTAGTATGTATGCTTTTAACTTCCTATTTTTTCTTGTAGAGTGGTGTAAAAAGGTGATCGACAAGAATGAGATCACTTAAAAAGCTGATCAAAGAGAATGAAATCACTTAAAAGCATCATATGTGCTGAGATTAGGGACATGTGATCCATGATTTGTATCCTTAAAAGAAACAACAGAAATTAGATGTGTCTAAGTGATCTATCTTACACGTTGTATCCAAAAGTAAACCCACAAAACAACATTCTTTTATGTTATTTTTTAAATAGAAATCTCCCGCTTCTTTAATCCAAGTCCATTATATAGGTGTCAAAAACTTAAAAATTGGAAAGGAATGTGAACCTTGACCATGTGCATAGTTGCCTATTGCACATTTAATGCTATGTGGGATGATCCATATTAGAATCATCGAGCGTGATTTCCTATCAAAGAATCGATTTGGCAACACTGTGGATATGGATGTAACAGAGCAACAGGAAGAATGAGGATAGATTTTTCATGTAGTGTGTGTAATCATCTTTTGTCTCATCATCGAAGATGAGTGTGGTTCAAGGATTAGAAAAGGTTAGGATGAGAACTTTTATATTTCCTTTTTCTTTGTTTGTAGAATGTGACACTGACGTTGTGCATATCTACAATAATTGATGTGCACTACGTGTTTAAAACACATGCCAAAAGGTAAATCTATATTAATCAATGAAAATGAACTCGAAAATGAGAAGTGACATATTTAAATTTATAAAAGCATCATAATCTAAGTAGCAAAAACTTAGTATGGAAAACTTCATGATCAATTTCCCTCACACACCCAAAAGAGACTACAAAAGTTGAAGATTAATTATCTTGACCTATCATCAAAAGCTCAATCGAGGCTTTATTATCACTTTGAAGCCTAATTCAATTAGAAGGTTGGGGTTGGACATCATTAAGATTGCACCATTCTTTGTCACTCTTCTAGGTTAACCAAGGGTGTGATCGATAGGCATTGTGGAGAAGGTAACCATGTCGATTCAAGACTATCTATTTTTTGCTAATTTAATGATCATCCTGTTTCTCTATTATTGGGAAGGCCTTAGTCAATGCAAGTGAGAGACCTACAATATTGGGGCAGTGATAGAATATAGGTCACGTTAGAGACCTAAGGGCATGCACAACTCTAACTAGAAGTTGGATATGACCATGCCATATGGAGTCAAACTGTGTAATTAGCAAACAAATAGAAGAGCCCATACAGAGAGTCCAAAACATGAGTGGTTATAGTGATGGATGCAAAATGGATGATAAAGGAGTCCAAGAATAGAGAGTTGGAGTTTCTCTTCATGTGTATGCTAATTATCCAAGTAAGATGAAACAAACTTCATCATCAGGCACCACTTCTTCATTCTAGTTTGATTATATCCTTAAGGAGATAATCATCTTCCTTTTACACTACTAGTAAATTTGGTATCACAATGACCTTAATGCAAAGGATAAATGCAATATCTAATACTATCCAACTAATGGGTATAACTATTTAAGACGTAAAAAATGAAATTAATTCTAAGATTTTTGAATTGAAACATAAGTTTGAGTTGTTGAATAACCAAGTTAGGAATCTACAAACATTGAAACGTGACTGTGAACATGAGGTTAAAGTCCAATGCTTATCTACACACAAACAGTCATTTGATCTTAGAAGATCCATACCTAAAGAGATACCTAGAAAATCAAGTTGGGTTGAGAAGAGACCTATACGATGTTTTTGGTGCGACCAGTATGGACATATGTTGTGGGGTTGCATATTGTATGAAAGTGCATGCAGACATAGACTAGTAAGTGAACGTGAAGGTAAAGTTTGTAAATATCAAGTTCAATTACCTTTACATTTGAATTTAGGAAGAGGTGGGATGAAGGAATGTTTTGAAGAGACCAAAACTAGATGTAATTCATTTCAAAAGATAGGGAAACCAAAAACTCATGAAGATAATAGATCTAATGAACAAAGAAGAATGCTATCAAGAAAATTTAGTCAAGGAAGGCAAGACATTGATAAGGAAGGGGAAGAGCAAGAAGATGGAGTTTCTCTTCAAGCATACAGATCATGAATGCCTAACAAGTCTTACTTTAAACGTTATGTTATCCTTTAGTATGTATGCTTTTAACTTCCTATTTCTCTTGCATAGTGGTGTAGAAAGCTGATCACTAAGAGTGGGCACTTAAAAAGCTGATCAACGAGAATGAAACCACTTAAAATTATCATATTGTTTGAGATTGGGGACATGTGATACACGACTTGTGTCCTTAAAAGAAACAATAGAACTTAGATGTGTCCAAGTTATCTATCTTTCAGGTTGTATCCCAAAGTAAAGCCACAAAACAACATTCTTTCATTTTATTTTTAAACAAAAATCTCCCACTTCTTTGATTCAAATCCATTGCATAGGTGTCGAAAACTTAAAAATTGGAAAGGAATGTGAACCTTGATCACGTTCATAGTTGCCTATTGCACATTTAATGCTTTGTGGGATGAGCCATATTAGAATCATAGAGCCTCATTTCCTATCAGAGAATCAATTTGGCAACACTATGGATAAGGATGTAAGAGGGAAAAAGGAAGATTGAGGAGAGATTTTCCATTTGGTTTGTGTAATCATCTTTTGTCTAATCACCGAAGGTGAGTGTGGTTCAAGAAGCAGATAACGTTAGGATAACAATTTTTATATTTCCTTTTTTTTCGTTCTTTCTTGCCTAATTTCATGAGGCATGTATGAATGTGACAAAGGATTTGTGCATATCTACAATAATTAATGTGCAATACATGTTAAAAGTACATGCCAAAAGGTAAATCTGTATGAATCCATGAATATGGATTCAAAAATGAGAAGTGACAAATTAAAATTTATAAAAGCATCATAATCTGAGTAGCCAAAGCTTAGTGTGGAACCCTTCATGATCCTTTTACCTCACGCACCCGAAAGAGACTACAAAAGTTCAAGATTCATTATCTTGACCTATGATCCAAACCTCAATCGAGGCTTTATTATCACTTTGATGCTTAATTCAACTAGAAGGTTGGGGTTGGACATCATGAAGATTGCACCATTCTTTGTCACTCTCTTAGGTTAACCAAGGTTGTGATGGATAGGCATTGTGGAGAAGGTAACCATGTCGATTCAAGACTATATGTTTTTTGCTAATTTTGTGATCATTCTCTTTCTCTATTATTGGGAAGGCCTTGGTGAGTGCAAGTGAGAGACGTACAGTATTGGGGCAATGATAGAATAAATCAGCAAACAAAGAGAAGAGCCCATACAGAGCTCCATTGTAAAAAAAAAAGAGGAAGATTTGATTCGATGTATGATGGAAGGACTTGAATGTTGTTTGGGTTTATCTCATATTCCAAAACATGAGTGGTTATAGTGATGGATGCAAAATGGATGATAAAGAAGTTTAAGAATGGAGAGTTGGAGTTTCTCTTCATGTGTATGCTAATTATCCAAGCAAGATGAAACAAACTTCATCATCAGGCACCACTTCTTCTTTCTAATTTCATGATATCCTTAAGAATATAATCATCTTCCTTTTACACGTGGTAAAATTGGTATCGTGATGACCTTAATCCAAATGACAAATGCAATCTCTAACACTATCCAACTAATGGGCTTAAGTATTTAAGACGTAAAAAATGAAATGGATTCTGAGATTTTTGAATTGAAACATAAGGTTGAGCTGTTGACTAACCAAGTTAAGAATCTACAAACATTGAAATGTGACTGTGAACATGAGGTAAAATTCCAAGGCATATCTGTGCACAAACACTCATTTGATCTTAGAAGATCGAGACCTAAAGAGATACCTAGAAGATCAAGTTGGGCTGAGAAGAGACCTTTACAATGTTTTTGGCGCGATCACTATGGACATATGTTATGGGATTGCATAGTGTATGAAAGTGCATGCAAACATAGACTAGTAAGTGAACGTAAAGGTAAAATTTGTAACTATCAAGAACAATTACCTTTACATTTTAATTTAGGAAGACGTGGGATGAGCGAATATTTTGAAGAGACCAAAACTAGATATAAGTCATTTCAAAAGATAGGGAAACCAAAAACTCATGAAGATAATAGATCTAATGAAGAAACAAGAATGCTATCAAGACAATTTTAGTCTAGGAAGGTGTAGAGGAGGTACTGGGGTATCTGCTTTTAACAAAAGTAGAGAATGAAGATTAAACACGTCCAGTACGTCGCCTACTCAAGGGGGGTTCTCTTTAGGGAAGTATACCCTTTAACATTTCTGTGAGCAGGTACATAACATGGATTGCACAAAATGGTAAATGCTTCAGAAAATATGGACAACAAATGACCAAGGAAGACCATACACTTCTTGATTCGAATCAGATGATTACAAGGTTGGGCAGAGAACTCAGAACAATACAAATGGTAGTATTTCTCAAGAGAATAGAGATTAATCAACTCACTGACTCACAAAAAAAAATAACCCCAAGCTACTCTCTTACACTATAGTGCTCATAGCCCTTCACTGTGAAGCCTACCCTCTGTATACACGACAGAGTAGCTCCCACAGTAGACTTGAAACCACCAAGTGCAAGAGAGGTCTTTTGCACGTATACACAAACCACTGTATCTCTAAAATTGTACCGTGTACATGTAACCTCAGTGTACCCAAATGGGCAATAAACCCTTGATTTTATAGGCCCCAATAGGCCAAGAGGCCTTGCCAAATCTTCACGTCCATTGATCACGCGCCGGTTCATCACCCAAAATTGGAGGAGTAGGTCAAATATTCCCTTGATTTGAATTAGATCCACAAAATAGGTGGTCGCCGTGAATGGATGGCGGCCACTTTTACTCTTAACAATACACTTTTACCTTTTCACACCAAACATCCTTGATTATTATTATATTTCCTTGTGCGGTATGGCAATCATTGACTTTGGCATCAAATGGACCTGCAAAAACTTCATATATCCCTCCTTTTGTAATGTCTATGAGACATACGGCGAGTGCAAATGCATTCCCCCTTTCGTCTGAGGTGGAGAATGAAACATTCATATACACATCCTCTGCATCATCTTGGTGTTCATCCTTCTCATGACCCAAAGCCTGCTCTTTCCCGATCCAATCTGAGGAGACCGCAATTGCATCATTTATGCTTCCATGCTTCAACTCCCTCCTCCGATCGCCCCATGTGCGAGCATCTGGATGAGTGTATGTGTGTGTATACGCATGGGGGTATGTGTGAAATTATGGGGGTGCGTGATTTTGTATGTGTGTGTGCTTGGGCATGTGTGGGGTGAAAGTGTATTTGTGTGTGGATGAGGTTATGTATGTGTTTGTGCTTATGTGTGTGTGCGTGCATGTGCTTGTGTATGTATGAGTGCGTGTGTGTATGGGGATGTGGAAGGGGGTGTGTCCATGTGTGTGAGAATGTGCATGTGTGTGTGTGAAGGGTGTGTGTGTATATGTATGGTTGTGTATGTGTTGCGATTGTGAGTGTGTGTTTGTACGCATGTGCGGGTGATGTGAAGAAGAGGTGTGAGGAGGCGGGGGTGGTGTGAGGAGGCGGGGTGGTGTGAGGGAATGGTGTGAGGAGGCGGGGTGGTGTGAGGGGAGGTGGTGGGCGGAGGAATTGGCGGGGGAGAGGGGGGGATCTGGCGGGGGTCAGCGGGGGGGGAAGGGGAATTATGGCAGAAGGGGGGGGGCGGGGGTTATGGCGTAGGGGTGTGGGGGCGGAGGGCAGAAGGGGGTGCGGAGGGCGGACGGCGGAAGGGTGCGGGGGCGGAGGGCGGAAGGGGGTGCGGAGGGCGGAGGCGGAAGGGTGCGGGGGCGGATGGCGGAAGGGGGTGTGGAGGGCGGAGGGGTTTGGCGGGGGAATTGGTGGGGTGAGGGGGGGGGGGTTGGGCGGGGTCGCGGGGGGGTTTGGAGGGGGAATTGGCGGGGGTGAGGGGGGGTTGAGCAGAGGGCGGAGGGCGGAAGGGGGTGCGGAGGGCGGAGGGGTTTGGCGGGGGAATTGGCGGGGGGGGGGGGGGCGGGGGCTAGGTGGAGGGGGCTGCGAGGGGAAGTGGGCGGAGGGGGGCGGGGGCTAGGTGGAGGGGGCTGCGGGGGGAACTGGGCGGGGAAGGTGGGCGGAGGGCGGAAGGGTGCGGGGTGGGGGAAGAGGGTGCGGAGGGCGGAGGCGGAAGGGTGCGGGGGAAGAGAGAGAAGGAGGGGGAAGAGAGGGAGAGAGAGAGAGAGAGAGAGAGAGAGAGAGAGAGAGAGAGAGAGAGAGAGAGAGAGAGAGAGAGAGAGAGAGAGAGAGAGAGAGAGAGAGAGAGAGAGAGAGAGAGAGAGAGAGAGAGAGAGAGAGAGAGAGAGAGAGAGAGAGAGAGAGAGGACGGGAGAGAGAGAGAGAGAGAGAGAGAGAGAGAGAGAGAGAGAGAGAGAGAGAGAGAGAGAGAGAGAGAGAGAGAGAGAGAGAGAGAGAGAGAGAGAGAGAGAGAGAGAGAGAGAGAGAAAGGGACGGGGGAGGAGAGAGAGAGAGAGAGATAGAGAGAGAGAGAAAGAAAAAGGGAGAGAGGGAGAGAGAGTGAGAGAGAGAGAGAGAGAAAGAGAGAAGAGAGAGGGGGTAGGTTGAAAGAGAGAGGGAAATAGAGAGAGAGGGGGAAATCAAAAGAGAAGAGGGAGAGAGAAAGAAAGAGAGGGAATAGAGAGAGAGAGAGAGGGGAAGGAGAGAGAAAGAGAGAAAAAGAGAGAGAGGAAAGAGAGAGATGGCGCGGAAGAGAGAGGGGAGGGGGATCTACAGACCCCCACATGAAGATTTTGCACCGTCCCTGGTGCAATTTCTTCCTTATTCTACTTATTTCTTCAGAATGAACTTGCAGATCCTCCAGTTGCACTGCTAGGACTCCATACCACACTTTTGGAGAACCAAAATACATATAATTCACAGAATACTGGTGGTGATCTTCAACATGCCAACAAAAAGAGGAAAAACACATTCCCATATACAGCCAGGGAACCAGAACTCCAGAGATTTTCTCCTCCTCAAAAGCTAAGATTGATCCACCCAGCCGAGCAATGCTACTCAAATTCCACCCAGAGCTTTCATAGGAGCTGTGTGTCTCTCCAAGTCTGTCCTGAGGAAAACCACTACCAAATTTCCTTGTCTCTATCTTAGCACCATAAAGGTCCTCCAATTGCTCAGCTGCATGCTCCACTATTCGCCAATATTCCCCTTCTACACAATCAACAGAAGCTTTCTCCCGAAAAGATTCATGAACAGGCTTCTCCCTCGCAAAATATTCATCCTTAAACTGGTTATCATATTTTTCAAAGGCCTCTAATGTGAATGGTGGCCCGTGCTCAAAACCAAACCTTCCATCCTTATGTGCAGATTCTGTGCAAACATCTATAGGAATTAATCGAGGACGGCCTCTTGTCCGTTTCTTCTGTTCCCTGATCCATCCTAAAGGTATATTTGAGAATGGGAGTTCTTGAAGGTCACACTTAGCTTCCTCCGATGCAGACACAACTTTGTCACTTTCTGGTCCTGCAAGCATAAAATCATCTGATTCCTCATGTTTACCTGCCTTTTCCTTACATACCATCTTAGTGGCGCTAAGTGTTGAATTTTGATTATCTGACTCAATTAGAGGTTTCTGTCCTTCAGGAGGTGCCTGCAAAAGATAAGCTTGACTTTCTTGCTTACTCTTTTCTATATTGTTCAAGTGAAGAACATCAGTTTTTTCCTCTTCCCGACCTCCTTGTGTTGCTTCTGCAAAATCTTCATTACCTCACATATCTCCATTGTGCAGCATTCTGCACTTCCCATCATCCAATTTAATAGAGCATCATCTTCCGAAGGCATTACCTGAGTTTCCATTGTATACCCAGTAGCCTTGTTGGTGTCTGATCCTTCCTCCAAATGTATCTGTAATTGATTATTAGCATATGTGGAAATCCATAACTTGTTCTTTCCCCAATCCTGTAGAGCCTTTGCTTGCCTTAACCAAGGCCTTCCCAAGAGTAGAGGGTATGAGGTCTCCTGTGGCAGGGCTATAACAACAAAGTCTAAAACAAAATGACAACCCTGCACTATCATAAGTACCTTTTCGACAATGCCCAGCGGTGCAACCCGACGTTGATCTGCTAATGTGACTGTGAAGGGTGCTGCCTTTGTGGGATTCAGCCTTAGTTTCCTCATAGTGAAATCAGGCATCAAATTGATGCCGGAACCTCCATCTATAATAACACTTGTGAGAGCTTCATCCTTGAGAAAAACAGATAATCTTGAGCTTTGATAATCAGCCAGGGGTGCAGGAGGAAAGTAGACTAATCTTATGGTGAATACCTTTCAAGATTTCCTCAATGTTCACTTCTTGCGTGTCTTCAGGAGTACTTGTTGGTCGATATTTTAGCAAAGTAGTCACCCTCTCATAAGCCTCTTCCATGTCTTCTTGGTCCTTCCATCCCACCCTCTTCTCTGCATCTCTATCTTTGGGTCCTTGTTGTTCCTCCTTATGGGCTACTGCCGCTTGCGTGGCTCTAGTCATCATTGGCATGGATGAAGATGAAACAGCATAAGATTGAGCGGTCATACCATCTTCTTTTGGAGAGACTGAAATCATGTGGATTGGAGCAGGACGACTTCTTGGGCAATCTTTGGTATAATGATCTTTTGCCTCCGGACAATGTTGACAAGGAGGTGCATCTTCTGGAAGAGAACACCTATTCTGCATGTGGCCGTACTCACCACAACGGTAGCACATCAAAGGTCTATTATATCTAGGCTTCGCAGGCCAATTCTCTTCTCTATTAGCTATATTTGAAGTACTAGCATAATATGAATCCAAATTTTGAGGGTTACCTCGCTGCTCTATTCCCTTGAGATAGTAGCAATCTCTAGCTTCATGCCCATCTTTCCCACAAAATTTACAGCTTACCTTGTTAGGACAATTAGCATTGGAATGTCCATTGTTGTTACAGATTGTGCACCAAATTTGCCTCCTTATATCCTGAGTAGTCCTCAAATCTTCTAACTCTCGGCGAAGTTGGGCTACTTCATCATCAGTGCGACGCAGTGGTGGCAAGACCTTCTCTTCTTGTTGATTTTGATGCATCTTCAATGCTTCCAATTCCCTCCTCAGTTGCTCAATAGGATCCAGATCTGCAGCATACTTTGGTTGTGTATCCCCTTCAAAATGTTGCCTTGCTTCTTCAATGCGTGATGCCGCTGCAACAAAATGATTGAGGGTGGCATCCAATCTAAGGGACTCACGAAGCTTCTGCTGAGATGACCTTGGCAGAGCCTTCTCTATCCACTTTTTAACCAAAAAGTCACCTAGAGCATGTGGCAGACATGCAACAAGTGCTTTTGTTCTAGTGTGAAGTTCATGAAAAGATTCACCTAGTCTTAGCTTCAAATTCTCTAGCTGATCTAGAGCTCTTTCCGAGGAGTCACTTGGTCTGAATGTTTGTGAGAAAGCCGTCTTCAGAGCCTCCCAAGTAGTGAAATGGCCATCTGCATATTGACTAAACCATTTATCTGCAAGACCCTCCAATGTGGATGGAAAAAGTGCCAACATTGCATCTTCTCTATTCTGCAGACCACGTCCACGGCATAAAGAGATAAATCTCCTCACATGATCATCAGCATCTTCATATGCATGTCCCTTGAAGGTAGGGAACTTGATGTTTAATCTGGAGAGCAAATGAGAAAGATCCTCCATTTGGACTGGTGTCTCTTCTGACGTATCTCAGGAGAAGTCTAGAGTTCTCCTATACCCTTCTTTTGACAATGGTGTCGCACCCAAATCAATAGACAAATTTAGGGAGGACAGAAGGGAGGTAGACTCACTAGCCTTGGTTATTGCTAACTTGTTAAGGCTCCTTCGAGCACGAAGAGATTCCTTATCTGCTCGTGTATGGGTCATGTACCTATTCGCAATTGCAATAGGGAAAAACACCTCTCACAGAAATGCAAAGGTCCCATCGTGCGTGCCAAACTGTAGAGCAGGTACTGGGGTATCTGCTTTTCACAAAAGTAGAGAATGAAGATTAAACACGTCCACTACGTCGCCTACTCAAGGGGGGTTCTCTTTAGGGAAGTATACCCTTTAACATTTCTGTGAGAAGGTAGATAACATGGATTGCACAGAATGGTAAATGCTTCAGAAAATATGGACAACAAATGACCAAGGAAGACCATACACTTCTTGATTCGA
Source organism: Ceratopteris richardii (assembly GCA_020310875.1). NCBI lineage: Eukaryota > Viridiplantae > Streptophyta > Polypodiopsida > Polypodiales > Pteridaceae > Ceratopteris > Ceratopteris richardii. Next base: position 25,481 of record MU261939.1, read on the forward strand.
ATCAGATGATTACAAGGTTGGGCAGAGAACTCAGAACAATACAAATGGTAGTATTTCTCAAGAGAATAGAGATTAATCAACTCACTGACTCACAAAAAAAAAATAACCCCAAGCTACTCTCTTACACTATAGTGCTCATAGCCCTTCACTGTGAAGCCTACCCTCTGTATACACGACAGAGTAGCTCCCACAGTAGACTTGAAACCACCAAGTGCAAGAGAGGTCTTTTGCACGTATACAAAAACCACTGTATCTCTAAAATTGTACCGTGTACATGTAACCTCAGTGTACCCAAATGAGCACAAATCCCTTGATTTTATAGGCCCCAATAGGCCAAGAGGCCTTGCCGAATCTTCACGTCCATTGATCACGCGCCGGTTCATCACCCAAAATTGGAGGAGTAGGTCAAATATTCCCTTGATTTGAATTAGATCCACAAAATAGGTGGTCGCCGTGAATGGTTGGCGGCCACTTTTACTCTTAACAATACACTTTTACCTTTTCACACCAAACATCCTTGATTATTATTATATTTCCTTGTGCGGTATGGCAATCATTGACTTCGGCATCAAATGGACCTCCAAAAACTTCATATATCCCTCCTTTTGTAATGTCCGTGAGACATACGGCGAGTGCAAATGCATTCCCCCTTTCGTCTGAGGTGGAGAATGAAACATTCATATACACATCCTCTACATCATCTTGGTGTTCATCCTTCTCATGCCCCAAATCCTGCTCTTTCCCGATCCAATCTGAGGAGACCGCAATTGCGTCATTTATGCTTCCATGCTTCAACTCCCTCCTCCGATCGCCCCATGTGCGAGCATCTGGATGAGTGTATGTGTGTGTATACGCATGGGGGTATGTGTGAAATTATGGGGGTGCGTGATTGTGTATGTGTGTGTGCTTGGGCATGTGTGGGGTGAAAGTGTATTTGTGTGTGGATGAGGTTATGTATGTGTTTGTGCTTATGTGTGTGTGCGTGCATGTGCTTGTGTATGTATGAGTGCGTGTGTGTATGGGGATGTGGAAGGGGGTGTGTCCATGTGTGTGAGAATGTGCATGTGTGTGTGAAGGGTGTGTGTGTATATGTATGGTTGTGTATGTGTTGCGATTGTGAGTGTGTGTTTGTACGCATGTGCGGGTGATGTGAAGAAGAGGTGTGAGGAGGCGGGGGTGGTGTGAGGGGGTGGTGTGAGGAGGCGGGGTGGTGTGAGGGAATGGTGTGAGGAGGCGGGGTGGTGTGAGGGGAGGTGGTGGGCGGAGGAATTGGCGGGGGAGAGGGGGGGATCTGGCGGGGGTCAGCGGGGGGGGAAGGGGAATTATGGCGGAAGGGGGGGGGCGGGGGTTATGGCGTAGGGGTGCGGGGGCGGAGGGCGGAAGGGGGTGCGGAGGGCGGAGGGGTTCGGCGGGGGAATTGGTGGGGTGAGGGGGGGGGTTGGGCGGGGTCGCGGGGGGGTTTGGAGGGGGAATTGGCGGGGGTGAGGGGGGGGGGGGGGGGGGTTGAGCGGAGGGCGGAGGGCGGAAGGGGGTGCGGAGGGCGGAGGGGTTTGGCAGGGGAATTGGCGGGCGGGGGCGGGGGCTAGGTGGAGGGGGCTGCGGGGGGAACTGGGCGGAGGGGGGCGGGGGCTAGGTGGAGGGGGCTGCTGGGGGAACTGGGCGGAGGGAGGCCGGGGCTAGGTGGAGGGGGCTGCGGGGGGAACTGGGCGGGGAAGGTGGGCGGAGGGCGGAAGGGTGCGGGGCGGGGGAAGAGGGTGCGGAGGGCGGAGGCGGAAGGGTGCGGGGGAAGAGAGAGGAGGGGGAAGAGAGGGAGGGAGGGAGAGAGAGAGAGAGAGAGAGAGAGAGAGAGAGAGAGAGAGAGAGAGAGAGAGAGAGAGAGAGAGAGAGAGAGAGAGAGAGAGAGAGAGAGAGAGAGAGAGAGAGAGAGAGAGAGAGAGAGAGAGAGAGAGAGAGAGAGAGAGAGAGAGAAAGAAAGGGACGGGGGAAGAGAGAGAGAGAGAGAGAGAGAGAGAGAGAGAGAGAGAGAGAGAGAGAGAGAGAGAGAGAGAGAGAGAGAGAGAGAGAGAGAGAGAGAGAGAGAGAGAGAGAGAGAGAGAGAGAGAGAGAGAGAGAGAGAGAGAGAGAAGAGGGATGGGGGAGGAGAGAGAGAGAGAGAGAGAGAGAGAGAGAGAGAGAGAGAGAGAGAGAGAGAGAGAGAGAGAGAGAGAGAGAGAGAGAGAGAGAGAGAGAGAGAGAGAGAGAGAGAGAAAGAAAAAGGGAGAGAGGGAGAGAGAGTGAGAGAGAGAGAGAGAGAAAGAGAGAAGAGAGAGGGGGGTAGGTTGAAAGAGAGAGGGAAATAGAGAGAGAGGGGGAAATCGAAAGAGAAGAGGGAGAGAGAAAGAAAGAGAGGGAATAGAGAGAGAGAGAGGGGAAGGAGAGAGAAAGAGAGAAAAAGAGAGAGAGGAAAGAGAGAGATGGCGGGGAAGAGAGAGGGGAGGGGGATCTACAGAAGGTAAGACAATGATAAGGAAGGGGATGAGCAAGAAGATGGAGTTTCTCTTCAAGTGTACAGATCATGAATGCCTAACACGTCTTACTTTAAACATTATGTTATCCTTTAGTATGTATGCTTTTAACTTCCTACTTTTTCTTGCATAGTGGTGTAAAAAGCTGATCAATGAGAGTGAAATCACTTAAAAAGCTGATCAATGAGAATGAAATCACTTAAAGTTATCATATTGGTTGAGATTTGCGACATGTGATGCACGACTTGTGTCCTTAAAAGAAACAATAGAACTTAGATGTGTCCAACTGATCTATCTTTGAGGTTGAATTCGAAAGTAAAGCCACAAAAAAACATTCTTTTATGTTATTTTTAAAAACAAATCTCTTGCTTCTTTAATTCAGGTCCATTGTATAGGTGTCAAAAAATTAAAAATTGGAAAGGAATGTGAACCTTGATCATGTGCATAGTTGCCAATTGCACATTTAATGCTTTGTGGGATGATCCATATTAGAATCATAAAGCCTCATTTCCTATCAGAGAATCAATTTGGCAATACTGTGGATAAGGATGTAAGAGGTCAAAAGGAAGATTGAGGAGAGATTTTTCGTTTGGTGTGTGTAATCGTCTTTTGTCTCATCACCGAAGATGAGTGTGGTTCAAGGAGCAGACAATGTTCGGATAACAATTTTTATATTTCCTTTTTTTTCGTTCTTTCTTGCCTAATTTCATGAGGCATGTATGAATGTGACAAAGGAGTTGTGCATATCTATGATAATTGATGTGCAATACATGTTAAAAACACATGCCAAAAGGTAAATCTATATGAGTGTAGAGAGATAGGATTGAAGAAGAAATGGACTTTGAAATATTACTCAAATTTATTGATCCTTAGTTAGTTCACAAGGGAATTTTCTTATGATGATGTGCTATGGTTACAACGAGTAGGGATTGTTGATATATTTCAGAAGTGATGTGTGTGAACACACTTAGGACCGTTATCAGGATGAAATCCCTCAAGGAGTGTACATCAAGAATTTTTTTTTCAAATCAACCATGATATGATGTTTTTGACTGCATAGTGTTATAAATTGTTCAAGTTTTGATTGATTTGATTATTTATGTGATGAGAAACCATTTCATTTTTGTGCATTAAACTTGTAAATTTGTATATAGCTCATTATCCTAACTCTAAACCCTTGAAATCCAAGTCCATTGTATAGGTGTCAAAAACATAAAAATGGGAAAGGAATGCGAACCTTGATCATGTGCATAGTTGCCTATTGCACATTTAATGCTTTGTGGGATGAGCCATATTAGAATCATCGAGCGTGATTTCCTATCCAAGAATCAATTTGGCAACAGTGTGGATATGGATGTACGAGAGCAACAAGAAGATTGAGGAGAGATTTTTTCTGTAGTGTGTGTAATCATATTTTGTCTCATCATCGAAGACGAGTGTGGTTCAAGGATCAGACAAGGTTAGGATGACAACTTTTATATTTCCTTTTTTTTTTCGTTTGTTATTGCCTAATTTCATGATGCATGTATGAATGTGACAAAGAAGTAGTGCATATCTACAACAATTGATGTGCACTACATGTTAAAAACACATGCCAAAAGGTAACTCTATATCAATTGGTGAAGATGGATTCCAAAATGAGAAGTGACATATTAAAATTTATAAAAGCATGATAATCTGAGTAGCAAAAACTTAGTATGGAACACCATGATCAATTTCCCTCACACACCCAAAAGAGACTACAAAAGTTCAAGACTAATTATCTTGACCTATCATCAAAATCTCAATCGAGGCTTTATTATCACTGTGATGCCTAATTCAATTAGAAGGTTGGGTTTGGAGATCATGAAGATTGCACTATTCTTTGTCACTCTTCTAGCTTAACCAAGGGTGTGATCGATAGGCATTGTGGAGAAGGTAACCACGTCCATTCAAGACTATCTATTTTCTATTAATTTAGTGATCATTCTCTTTCTCTATTATTGGAAGGCCTTGGTCAGTGCAAGTGAGAGACCTACAATATTGGGGCAATGATAGAATAAATCAGCAAACAAAGAGAAGAGCCCATACATAGCTCAATTGTAAAAAAAAAGAAAGAGGAAGATTTGATTCGATGTAGGATGGAAGGACTGGAATGTTTTTTGGGTTTATCTCATCTTCCAAAACATGAGTGGTTATAGTGATGGATGCAAAATGGATGATAAAGATGTCCAAGAATAGAGAGATGGAGTTTCTCTTCATGTGTATGCTAAGTATCCAAGTAAGATGAAACAAAGTTCATCATCAGGCACCACTTCTTCCTTCTAATTTGATTATATCCTTAAGAATATAATCATCTTCCTTTTACACTACTGGTAAATTTGCTATCATTATGACCGTAATGCAAACGATAAATGCAATATCTAACACTATCCAATCAATGGGCATAAGTATTTAAAATGTCAAAAATGAAATGGATTCTGAGATTTTTGAATTGAAACATAAGGTTGAGTTGTTGACTAACCAAGTTAAGAATCTGCAAACATTGAAATGTGACTGTGAACATGAGGTAAAAGTCCAAGGCATATCTCCACAAAAAGAATCATTTGATCTTAGAAGATCCAGACCTAAAGAGATACGTAGAAAATCAAGTTGGGCTGAGAAGAGACATATATGATGTTTTTGGCGCGATCAGTATGGACATATGTTATGGGGTTGCATAGTGTATGAAAGTGCATGCAGATATAGACTAGTAAGTGAATGTGAAGGTAAATTTTGTAACTATCAATAGCAATTGCCTTTACATTTGAATTTAGGAAGAGGTGGGATGAAGGAATAACCTGAAGAGACAAAAACTAGATGTTAGTCATTTCAAAAGATAGGGAAACCAAAAACTCATGAAGATAATAGATCTAATGAACAAACAAGAATGCTATCAAGACAATTTTAGTCAAGGAAGGTAAGACAATGATAAGGAAGGGGAAGAGCAAGAAGATGGAGTTTCTCTTCAAGTGTATAGATCATGAATGCCTAACACGTCTTACTTTAAACATTATGTTATCCTTTACTATGTATGCTTTTAACTTCCTATTTTTTTGTGCATAGTGGTGCAAAAAGCTGATCAATGAGAGTGAACTCACTTAAAAAGCTGATCAACGAGAAAGAAATCACTTAAAATTATCATATTGGCTGAGATTAGGGACATGTGATGCACGACTTGTGTCCTTAAAAGAAACAATAGAACTTAGATGTGTCCAAGTGATCTATCTTTTAGGTTGCATCCGAAAGTAAAGCCACAAAACAACATTCTTTTATGTTATTTTTAAACACAAATCTCCCACTTCTTTAATTCAAGTCCATTGTATAGGTGTCAAAAACTTAAAAATTGGAAAGGAATGTGAACCTTGATCATGTGCATAGTTGCCTATTGCACATTTAATGCTTTGTGGGATGAGCCATATTAGAATCATAGAGCCTCATTTCCTATCAGAGAATCAATTTGGCAACACTATGGATAAGGATGTAAGAGGGAAAAAGGAGGATTCAGGAGAGATTTTCCGTTTCATGTGTGTAATCGTCTTTTGTCTCATCAGTGAAGATGAGTGTGGTTCAAGGAGCAGAAACCGTTAGGATAGCAATTTTTTTATTTCCTCTTTATTCATTCTTTCTTGCCTAATTTCATGAGGCATGTATGAATGTGACAAAGGAGTTGTGCATATCTACAGTAATTGATATACAATACATGTTAAAAACACATGCCAAAAAGTAAATCTATATGAATCGATGAACATGGATTTAAAAATGAGAAGTGACATATTAAAATATATAAAATCATCATAATGTGAGTAGCCAAAGCTTATTCTGAAACTACAAAAGTTCAAGATTGATTATCTTGACCTATGATCAAAAGCTCAATCAAGGCTTTATTATCACTTTGATGCTTAATTCAACTAGAAGGTTGGGGTTGGACATCATGAATATTGCACCACTCTTTGTCACTCTCTTAGGTTAACCAAGTTTGTGATGGATAGGCATTGTGGAGAAGGTAACCATGTCGATTCAAGACTTTCTATTTTCTGCTAATTTTGTGATCATTCTCTTTCTCTATTATTGGGAAGGTCTTGGTCAATGCAAGTGAGAGACCTACAATATTGGGGCAACGATAGAATAGGGGTCATGCTAGAGAGCTAAGGACATGTACAACTCTATCCAGAAGTTGGGTATGACCATGCCATATGGAGTTAAACTATGTATTCAACAAACAAAGAGAAGAGCCCATACATAGCTCAATTGTAAAAGAAAAGAGCAAGATTTGATTTGGTGTACGATGGAAGAACATGAATGTTGTGTGTGTTTATCTGATCTCCGAAAACATGAGTGGTTATACTTGATGGGGGTTACTTGATTCATGGTCTCGCATAGTTACTTGTACATTGTGTAACATGACATCTGGTGGGATTTATAGTTTACAAACTTACACTCAGGTATTCTTCATCATTTTTTTCTTTTTCCTCTCATATTCACTTTGTCCATATATGCCTTTAGTGAGAGATTGTTATTGTTATTATCTTTGTTAAACACCAAATGGCCACCAGGCGCTTTTGTATATGTTCTTTAATAAATCATATAGTAGCCTAGCCAACCAAAGAGTGAGAGTTTGATTGCACTTGCAAAACATAGGAAATATATGTTCATGGTCTCCATGAATTTTGTAGTTTTCTACATAACTTACAGGTTTGTGAAAAGTACCATACATGTCATCTAGAAATGGGTTTCCTAGTAGGAGTGCATCATTGCAAAGCTCACAGAAAGGAAAATATGTTGTGGTGCATTGCTATTGCACCACTTAGACAAGCATATGGTAAATAGTTCACCATGGTTGTTATCTTCTAGGGCACTATGAAAGGAGATGCACAAAAAATGCAATAGTGAGAGCACAGGCAATTCGTGCACTATGTATGAAGGTGTTCGTGTAGAAGGTCATAATTTCAAAAAGAGGGTACTTCCAAATTTTTAGGAGAGGGGAAAGGGAGGGTAATATTTGATAATCAAAGTGCATAGGATAAGACAATTGTGATGTCCCTACTAATATGGGTGTAAGTTAGATCCATTCACATGTGTCTTAATGATTCCTCTGGTAAGTGTCCGAAATCTGAACATGGCAAGACCAATTTCCAAAGCAATGTAAAAATAGGCTAGAACATCTACTTTTAGACATTTTAGCTTAGATTCGGAAAATATGACCATGTCGCTAATTCTAAAAATAAGAGTCTTGAGATTTCAATTGTGTCTCTCTCTTTCTCTCTCTCTTTCTCTCTCTCTCTCTCTCTCTCTCTCCGTTGTGTCTAGAATATGTCATCCCTTAGAACATGTCATCCCTTAAGCGCTATTAAGAGCAGTATGGATATTCAAGCATCCTGCTATGATATTCATAAACACTATTAAGACAGAAGCTGTAACACACGAATAGTATAAATCTTTGATATCGGTGTAGGGGATTAAATCCCAAAGCCGTTGAGGAATGCAACATTAACGCGTATTCTTACTGCGTCTAAGCGAGCCGTCAGAGCAATAGACGACCTTGAAACCCAGAACGCTAATACAAAATAAACGCATTAATCGCTGCTACAAGAGTTTACGCATCGAGATGGTACAACAATAGACGACGTCAGAACCCAAAACGATGCATACTTGTGACCCCATGCTTATAGACGACGCTAAAACCCAAAACGCTAATAGATAATCAACGCAGTTATGGATAACACATGTGAATAGAGGATGCTAAAACCAACAACGCTAATACACAATCAACTCATGAATCGACGCATATTTTGTTGCACTTTTTAGAACAACAGACCACGTTAGAACCAAAAAGGGCGATACAAACTATGAACTTCTTAATCAGTATGTAGTAGGACTAAGTGATAAACTGGAGCGGGTGAGTGATAAACTGCCTAGCCTACAGGAAGGAAGGACGGAAACACTAAGTGATAAACTGGAGTGGGTGAACAATAAACTGCCGAGGGAAAAACATGTCAGACAAAGGCGAACTTTGTACAGACGCAATTTTTGTGGTGCTTTGGAAAGAAAGGTATGCACCAACAATTGTTCTTCCCGCCTGGACAGGTATCGCAGTTCGAGTGAAGGCTTTAATTCCTGTCCGAACATGGTAAGGCTTTCATCGTAGTTGTTTTCGTCGTCGTTGACTTCTTGACGTTGGTGCCCAAGGTCTCCATTCGCTTCAGCAACATCTCCTGCTGGTGCTCCGCTCTGATTGGCACCGTCTGCTTCATAGGGTCGCGCAGCTCTTACGATCAGCGCAGTATTAACGCACATGACGCATAATAAGACAACGAGATACAGAACTTGAGGCGTGCGGAGATGATTCTGCATGGCTTTGCAATGAGTTTGCGTTAGAGGAGGAGAAAGAAGAAGATGGGCTCTTTGGCAGACGCAGCTGGAGAAAGAAGAAGATGGGCTCTTTAGCAGACGCAGCTGGCTCTAGATTGCGAGTGAGTTTTCATAAATGTAGTCTTGGGCTCTGTATATATATACATATGGACACAAGAGCGCCGCGACTACGTGGCCCGCTGCCGCCACATCTCCTCGCTCGAGTCGCAAGAGGCCGCACGCACTACAATCTTATATCAAATCAAAGTACGCACGACAAAAATTGCATGCTGCTCTTACAACAAATACAAGATGTTATCAAATCAAAGTACGCACGACAAAAATTGCATGCTGCTCTTACAACAAATACAAGATGTTCGCCACAGTGGTATGATAATAATGATGTTCTAAGCAGTAGAGTAGTTACATAAAAGCATAAAAGTGGATAGCGATTCTTAAAAATTAAAGTCAAGTAAATATTTTTCTTTCATTTTCTTTGTAGGAGTTCGATCTCATTCAAAATTCAGATGTGAGGCTTCGATCTCATTCTTCGTGGGAGTTCGATCTCATTCTTTGTGGGAGTTCTCACAGAGGAACCAATCTGAGATAAGGCGTGGGAGATGAATCTACTACAATGAAGAGATAAGCTGAGAAGATTATTCAACTACAATAGAAGTCTTTCATAGCGTATAATGAAATGAAGATACAACTTAGCTTCCTAAATTGTGAGAAGTCCAATCTGCATTTAGCCGAGCAATCACGCTTGCTCCATGCACCAAAAAAATACCCCTCAAGCCTAAGATGCTTGAGTCTTTAGTCCTTCAAGACTTCATCAAATCTAATCATAGTGTTGAACCTCTTTAACTTTACTCCATCAAATGGCTTGGTCATTGTATTTGCCTAGTGTTGTTGACTAGAGACATATGAGACTTCAATCTCTTTACTTTTAATCTTTTCTTAAGAATAGTTGTAGTGATTCTTTTCCACTATCTCTCTACATTTTCAACCAAATCAATGTGTACTTAATTCTGATTTGTATGCTCCTTGAGAATGTTGTATGCCCTCTTTTAGTATGAAAAATAGATTGAAGAGATTGATAATCATGAAATCTCCCTTGGTCATCCATAATATCATTGAACTTTTTTATTCTTCTTCTAAATAATTTGTGGATCATCGTAAAGTACATTCTAGTAAGGGTTGGATAAATATTATTAAACCATATGCAAGCATCACTCTGCCTTTGCCAGCTATAGTGGCTAAGCTTGAGCCTCTACTAGGAATTTTGCACACATTTAATAAATGTCAATCCATAGATGTCAAATTTTTAGTTGCTGAAGAGAATGGTGTCCAAATCAAGACCCTTCCAACTAGAGTAGTCCTAAAAAAAGGTTGCACTACTCAAAGATCACATGAAAATTATTGCCCAGAAAGTATTGGTGGTAAGACCCTTAAAGATCCATTTGGTATCACCCTTTATCGAACTCAATTCTACGTTGACCTAAACATGGCTGCCTTCTAATTAAGACAAGAAATAGTGATCATATTTCACTTCAAGAAGTTTGTATTTGTCTATAGACCCCCAAAGAAACTTAAAAAAGACATACTTGAGTTCTCTAGTTTTAGCCTTGCTAGGAATGAAAATGAAAGAAAATTAGTAATAGACATAATGACTACGAAAAAAATATTAGAATTGAGATTATTGCCTTGTGAGTTCCAATAGTGTGAGTTGTTGATCAATTTTTGAAGAATCTACTTATAAATGATTCTAGAAGGTACTTTGAATCTGATAGGGATACATAAAAGCTTGGAGATTGTGCTACCATAGATGACTTGGCAACCCTTTTCCAAGATAAATTGTGGACTGTCACTACTAATAGCCGCAATCATAGTTTTAGAGTGATTCGTCTTAGAACCATTCAATGTGATCATAAGCATTATCAAAGTCAACTTTGAAAAATACAAAACTCTATTTATTTTTCTCTACAATCGTCATGCTTTCCTAGAGAGAAAAAATATTGTCAACAATAAATCTACCTTTGGTTAATCCTTTTTTTTAGATAACGTTAACTTATTCAAGAGACATAATGTTCTATTTGCTAGACACTTAGCCAAAACCTTGTATATAGTGTCCACAAAAGTTGTGGGTCTGTAGTTGTCCGAATTTAGGGTCTCTTTTAAATATGAGTATAATAGTGCCCTAGTAATTAACTATAGAAAAGCTTTTCCTATGCGAGCTGTCTTTCTAGATTTGCAAAATGATGGGGACTAGAGAGAGTGAGAATACTTGAAAAAACTTAATGGTTCTTTGTCCAGCTTTAAAACAACAATTTTATCTTTGTATCTGAGTTCAACGATATAATTCTTCACCTTCTTCTTCTCTAATAAATAAAACATAGAATGATAGGGCTTACTAAAATTCACTTTCCAGTATAATTTGGAACCACTTGTTTTTTACAAAAATGTGTTTAATTTTAGTGTGTTCAATGATTATGCAAATTTGGAGCTGAATAGAATCAAGGAGCAAGAGATGTGAATCTATGTGAGTCCAACTAGCTATGTGCCCATGCTTGATTTGATTGATTAGATCCATTGGGAGAGAGTGTTAAGAAATGTGGGTGAAATTGATTGATTTGATTGATTAGATCCATTGGGAGAGAGTGTTAAGAAATGTGGGTGAAATTGAGTTCCTTGATCTTTATGGACTACTCCATTATACGAATATGCTTAGAAATGAGGAATCTGTCAAGATACAAAGCCCAAAAATTTTGATTAGGTTGATTATTTGACTGCGTAGATCCACTCTTGATGCTAATACCTATGTTGGAAGGAAGGGAAATAAGGCAAAGACTCATCCCTTTCTGTGCCAGATAAGGCATTACCTTTTCCATTATGCCAATCCTTGATATTGTTCATATATTTTAGTAGTGATGTGTATGAAAATATCTACAACTATGTGGGTTATGTTTTCCCTCTTTAGGTTACATCCGAAAGTAAAGCCACAAAACAACATTCTTTTATGTTATTTTTAAACACAAATCTCCCACTTCTTTAATTCAAGTCCATTGTATAGGTGTCAAAAACTTAAAAATTGGAATGGAATGTGAACCTTGATCATGTGCATAGTTGCCTATTGCACATTTAATGCTTTGTGGGATGAGGCATATTAGAATCATAGAGCCTCATTTCCTATCAGAGAATCAATTTGGCAACACTATGGATAAGGATGTAAGAGGGCAAAAGGAAGATTGAGGAGAGATTTTCCGTTTCATGTGTGTAATCGTCTTTTGTCTCATCACTGAAGATGAGTGTGGTTCAAGGAGCACAAACCGTTAGGATAGCAATTTTTATATTTCCTCTTTATTCATTCTTTCTTGCCTAAATTCATGAGGCATGTATGAATGTGACAAAGGAGTTGTGCATATCTACAATAATTGATGTACAATACATGTTAAAAACACATGCCAAAAAGTAAATCTATATGAATCGATGAACATGGATTCAAAAATGAGAAGTGACATATTAAAATATATAAAAGCATCATAGTCTGAGTAGCCAAAGCTTAGTGTGAAACCCTTCATTATCAATTTCCTCACGCACCCAAAAGAGACTACAAAAGTTCAAGATTGATTATCTTGTCCTATGATCAAAAGCTCAATCAAGGCTTTATTATCACTTTGATGCTTAATTCAACTAGAAGGTTGGGGTTGGACATCATGAAGATTGCACCACTCGTCACTCTCTTAGGTTAACCAAGGTTGTGATGGATAGGCATTGTGGAGAAGATAACCATGTCGAATCAAGAGTATCTATTTTCTGCTAATTTTGTGATCATTCACTTTCTCTATTACTAGGAAGGTCTTGGTCAATGCAAGTGAGAGACCTACAGTATTGGGGCAATGATAGAATATGGGTCACGTTAGAGAGCTAAGGACATGTACAACTCTATCTAGAAGTTGGATATGACCATGCCATATCGAGTTAAACTATGTATTCAACAAACAAAGAGAAGAGCCCATACATAGCTCAATTGTAAAACAAAAGAGGAAGATTTGATCTAGTTTATGATGGAAGAACACGAATGTTGTGTGTGTTTATCTGATCTCCCAAAACAAAACTGGTTATACTTGATGGGGGTTACTTGATTCATGGTCTCACATAGTTACTTGTACATTGTGTAACATGACATCTGGTGGGAGTTATGGTTTACAAACTTACACTCACGTATTCTTCATCATTTTTTTCTTTCTTCTCTCATATTCACTTTGTCCATATATGCCTTTAGTGAGAGATTGTTATTGTTATTATCTGTGTTATAGACCAAATGGCCACTAGGCGCTTTTGTATACGTTCTTTAATAAATCATATAGTAGCTTGGCCAACCAAAGAGTGAGAGTTTGATTGAACTTGCAAAACATAGGAAATATATGTTCATGGTCTCCATGAATTTTGTAGTTTTCTACATAACTTATAGGTTTGTGCAAAGTACCATACATGTCATCTAGAAATGGGTTTCCTAGTAGGAGTGCATCATTGCAAAGCTCACACAAAGGGAAATATGTTGTGGTGCATTGCTATTGCACCACTTCGACAAGCATATGGTAAATAGTTCACCATGGTTGTTATCTTCTAGGGTACTATGAAAGCAGATGCACAAAAAATGCAATAGTGAGAGCACAGGCAATTCGTGCGCTATGTATGAAGGTGTCCGTGTAGAAGGTCATAATTTCAAAAACAGGGTACTACCAAATTTTTAGGAGAGGGGAAAGGGAGGGCAATATTTGATTATCAGAGTGCATAGGATAAGACTATTGTGATGTCCCCACTAATATGGGTGTAAGTTAGATCCATTCACATGTGTCTAAATGATTCCTCTGATAAGTGTCCGAAATCTGAACAAGGCAAGACCAATTTCCAAAGCAATGTAAAAATAGGCTAGAACATCTACTTTTAGACATTTTAGCTTAGATTCGGAAAATATGACCATGTCACTAATTCTGAAAATAAGAGTCTTGAGATTTCAATTGTGTCTCTCTCTTTCTCTCTCTCTCTCTGTCTCTCTCTCTCTCCGTTGTGTCTAGAAAATACAAGTTCCCCTTTTTCGTTAAGATGGGTATTTAGAACATGTCATCCCTTAAGCGCTATTAAGAGCAGTATGGATATTCAAGCATCCTGCTATCATATTCATAAACACTATTAAGACAGAAGCTGTAACACACGAATAGTATAAATCTTTGATATCGGTGTAGGGGATTAAATCCCAAAACCGTTGAGGAATGTAACATTAACGCGTATTCTTACTGCGTCTAAGCGAGACGTTAGAGTAATAGACGACCTTGAAACCCAGAACGCTAATACAAAATAAACGCATTAATCGCTGCTACAAGAGTTTACGCATCGAGATGGTACAACAATAGACGACGTCAGAATCCAAAACGATGCATACTTGTGACCCATGCTTATAGACGACGCTAAAACCCAAATCGCTAATAGATAATCAACGCAGTTATGGATGACACATGTGAATAGAGGACGCTAAAACCAGCAAGGCTAATACACAATCAACTCATGAATCGACGCATATTTGTTGCACTTTTTAGAACAGCAGACCACGTTAGAACCAAAAAGGGCGATACAAACTATGAACTTCTTAATCAGTATGTAGTAGGACTAAGTGATAAACTGGAGCGGGTGAGTGATAAACTGCCTAGCCTACAGGAAGGAAGGACGGAAACACTAAGTGATAAACTGGAGTGGGTGAACGATAAACTGCCGAGGCTACAGGAAAAACAGGTCAGACAAAGGCGAACTTTGTACAGACGCAGTTTTTGTGGTGCTTTGGAAAGAAAGGTATGCACCAACAATTGTTCTTCCCGCCCCGACAGGTATCGCAGTTCCAGTGAAGCTTTAATTCCTATCCGAACATGGTAAGGCTTTCATCGTAGTTGTTTTGGTCGTAGTTGACTTCTTGACGTTGGTGCCCAAGGTCGCCATTCCCTTCAGCAACATCTCCTTCTGGTGCTCCGCTCTGATTGGCACCGTCTGCCTCATAGGGTCGCGCAGCTCTTACGATCACCGCAGTATTAACGTACATGACGCATAATAAGACAACAAGATACAGAACTTGAGGCGTGCGGAGATGATTCTGCAAGGCTTCGCAAAGAGTTTGCGCTACAGGAGGAGAAAGAAGCAGATGGGCTCTTTGGCAGACGCAGCTGGAGAATGAAGAAGATGGGCTCTTTGGCAGACGCAGCTGGCTCTAGATTGCGAGTGAGTTTTCACAAATGTAGTCTTGGGCTTTGTATATATATACATATAGACACAAGAGCGCCGCGACTACGTGGCCCGCTGCCGCCACATCTCCTCGCTCGAGTCGGACGAGGCCGCACGCACTACAATCTTATATCAAATCAAAGTACGCACGACAGAAATTGCATGTTGTTCTTACAACAAATACAAGATGTTCGCCACACTGGTATGATAATAATGTTGTTCTAAGCAGTAGAGTAGTTACATAAAAGCATAAAAGTGGATAGCGATTCTTAAAAATTAAAGTCAAGTAAATATTTTTCTTTCATTTTCTTTATGGGAGTTCGATCTCATTCAGAATTCAGATGTGAGGCTTCGATCTCATTCTTCGTGGGAGTTCGATCTCATTCTTTGTGGGAGTTCTCACAGAGGAACCAATCTGAGATAAGGCGTGGGAGATGAATCTCCTACAATGAAGAGATAAGCTGAGAAGGTTATTCAACTACAATAGAAGTCTTTCATAGCGTATAATGAAATGAAGATACAACTTAGCTTCCTAAACTGTGAGAAGTCCAATCTGCATTTAGCCGAGCAATCACGCTTGCTCCATGCACCAAAAAAATCCCCCTCAAGCCTAAGATGCTTGAGTCTTTAGTCCTTGAAGACTTCATGAAATCTAATCATAGTGTTGAACCTCTTTAACTTTACTCCATCAAATGCCTTGGTCATTGTATTTGCCCAGTGTTGTTGACTAGAGACATATCAGACTTCCATCTCTTTACTTTTAATCTTTTCTTCAGAATAGTGGTAGTGATTCTTTTCCAACATCTCTCTACATTTTCAACCAAATCAATGTGTACTTAATTCTGATTTGTATGCTCTTGGAGAATATTGTATGCCCTCTTTTAGTATGAAAAATAGATTGAAGAGATTGAAAATCATGAAATCTCCCTTGGTCATCCATAATATCATTGAACTTTTTTATTCTTCTTTTAAATAATTTGTGGGTCATCGTAAATTACATTCTAGTAAGGGTTGGATAAATATTATTAAACCATATGCAAGCATCACTCTGCCTTTGCCTAGCTATAGTGGCTAAGCTTGAGCCTCTACTAGGAATTTTGCACACATTTAATAAATGTCAATCCATAGATGTCAAATTTTTAGTTTCTCAAGAGAATGGTGTCCAAATCAAGACCCTTCCAACTAGAGTAGTCCTAAAAAAAGGTTGCACTACTCAAAGATCATTTGAAAATTATTGCCCAAAAATTATTGGTGGTAAGACCCTTAAAGATCCATTCGGTATCACACTTTATGGAACTCAATTCTATGTTGACCTAAACATGGTTGCGTTCTAATTTAGACAAGGAATAGTGATCATATTTCACTTAAAGAAGTTTGTATTTGTCTATAGACCCCCAAAGAAACTTAAAAAAGACATACTTGAGTTCTCTAGTTTTAGCCTTGCTAGGAATGAAAATGAAAAGAAAATTAGTAATAGACATAATGACTACGAAAAGAATGTAAGAATTGAGATTATTGCCTTGTGAGTTCCAATAGTATGACTTGTTGATCAATTTATGAAGAATCTACTTATAAATGATTCTAGAAGGTACTTTGAATCTGATAGGGATACATAAAAGCTTGGAGATTTTGCTACCATAGATGACTTGGCAACCCTTTTCCAAGATAAATTGTGGAGTGTCACTACTAATAGCCGTAATCATAGTTTTAGAGTGATTCTTCTTAGAACCATTCAATGTGATCATAAGCCTTATCAAAGTCAACTTTGAAAAATACAAAACTCTATTTTTTTTTCTCTACAATCGTCATGCTTTCCTAGAGAGAAAAAATAGTGTCAACAATGAATCTACCTTTGGTTAATCTTTTTTTTCAGATAAGGTTAACTTATTCAAGAGAAATCTGATTCTATTTGCTAGACACTTAGCCAAAACCTTGTATATAGTGTCCACAAAAATTGTGGGTCTCTAGTTGTACGAAACCTTTAGGGTCTCTTTTAAATATGAGTTTAATAGTGCCCTAGTAATTAACTATAGAAAAGCTTTTCCTATGTGAGCTGTCTTTCTAGATTTGCAAAATGATAGGGATCAGAGAGAGCGAGAATACTTGAAAAAACTTAATGGTTCTTTGTCAGCTTTAAAACACCAATTTTATCTTTGTATCTGAGTTCAACGATGTAATTCTTCACCTTCTTCTTCTCTAATAAATAAAACATAGAATGATAGGGCTTACTAAAATTCACTTTCCAGTATAATTTGGAACCACTTGTTTTTTACAAAAATGTATTTGATTTTAGTGTGTTCAATGATTATGCAAATTTGGAGTTGAATAGAATCAAGGAGCAAGAGATGTGAATCTATGTGAGTCCAACTAGCTATGTGCCCATGCTTGATTTGATTGATTAGATCCATTGGGAGAGAGTGTTACAAAATGTGGTTGAAATTGAGCTGCTTGATCTTTATGGACTACTCCATTATACGAATATGCTTAGAAATGAGGAATCTGTCAAGATAGAAAGCCCAAAACTTTTGATTAGGTTGATTATTTGACTACGTAGATACACTCTTGATGCTAATACCTATGTTGGAAGGAAGGGAAATAAGGCAACGACTCATCCCTTTCTGTCCCAGATAAGGCATTACCTTTTCCATTATGCCAATCCTTGATATTGTTAATATATTTTAGTACTGATGTGTATGAAAATATCTAGGACTATGGGGTTTATGTTTTCCCTCTTTAGGAGGTCCCCCCCAACTTGTATAGGCCTATAACCCTAATGATCTACTTATCCTATACATTCACTTATTGATACACTTAGTGTTGTGTTCCAAGCTTGTTCTTCTTCCACATGTTATTTGTGTGCTTCTCTTGTCTTAAAACTCCAAAAAAGGATATCATAAGAGGCCTTCGCTTTCTACAGGGCATCATCGATACCATTCTGGTCACAATCTAAGAATCATATGAAATTTGATGTGCATATTCAAGGTCATGAGAGTTCAAAATTACTTTATTGTGTGGTGTTGAAATTTTTATTTGAACTCGTTTCTACCTTCAAATGCACCTTTTCAGTTGACTATGCAGGTAGTTTTGTCTTGTTGTGCAAAACAATAAACAAATTTTGGTACACTAGTACAAGAAACACCTATTGAGGATAAGTTGGGTTGTTGAGGATAAGTTGGGTTGTTTTAACTACCTATTGAGGGCATACATGATGGTCATGTATTGGTAGCAAATGACTCGTGAAGTATTATGCAAGGTGTTGAAATACATCAGCCTAGACTTGCAAATGTTATGAGAATAGGTGATCCACTTGCTCTTGAAGCTGATCATATACATGTTCCTGATCCTACTACAGTTCTTATTTCACTTATTGTAAACTAGCTTTCTTGGGGTGTTAGAGATGCAAAAACACATGCATTGGTATTTTTTTCTATCAAACCTGCCATTATCCCCACATTTTCTCATGCAAAATGGCCAAAGATGGTTGGGATAGTCTTGATATTCTATATTAGGCAAGAAATGAGGCTCATTTTTCTTACCCTTTCAAGACAGTTGGAAAGTGAGCATATGAATGAAGGAGATTCAATGGAAACTTTTTGGAAAACAATCAAGGATTTTAAAGAGCACTAGATTGTTGCATATGAAATATGGTCAGATAGCCGCGTGTTCAAATTTTGCTCCAAGAAGACTAATCTAGATAAAATAAGTCAATTATATGCATTGCTGATCAAGTTTTATGAGCTGGTCAAATACCAAAGGTAAATCAAGCTCATCTACTAGTAAGCAAGAAGATGATAACCTGCATAGTCAAAGAAGGAAGATAAATTAGAAACAAAAATGAAAAATTAGAAATAGTTTCATGAGAACTATAAGAAAAATGATCATGTCATTATGAGTTGTTCTAGACTAGCTACAAAAGAGGCAAGGAATAAAGAGGCTAGAATTGTTCTGGTAGAGTTCTTTAATCCTAAAATGGAGTCTGCTCATCTTTTTTAGAATGAAGAATTTGCATTTGCAATGCAATATAGTCATGATTCATCTTCACATGAATAGTTTATGTCTATAGTGGACTCAATGTGTGGTATTTTGATAGTGGTGCATAGACAATATTATCACATGTGCTAATAAATCCTCTTATCTTGTTATGGGAGTTCGGAATATTATTATTAATATTTCAAATGATAGTAGAATCACTTTGTCAAATTCTTTTTATCTACATTAAGGGATAAAAAAGAATCTATTATTAGTGACAAAATTAGCAAAAAGTGGCTTAGTAGTGAAATTCATTATGAAATATATATATTTCAAGATCTCCCTAATGGTGACAAAATCAATACATATGGGACGCTATGTTTGGGGCTGAATAAGATGAAAAATTATGGAAAAAAATATGAATGTTTTGCATGTGTAGTTGAAAGCTGTTAAGTTATTTTAGATGCAAAACTTTGGCATGGATATTTGCATCATCTAAATTCTTCAAATTTTCTTTTAACAAGATGTAAAGATTAAAGATTAACACTTCCAGTACGTCGCCTACTCAAGGGGGGTTCTCTTTAGGGAAGTATACCCTTTAACATTTCTGTGAGCAGGTAGATACAAAGTTTGCACAGAGTAGTAAATGCTTCAGAAATATGGACAAGAAATGACCAAGGAAGACGGTACACTTCTTGATTCAAACCAGGTGATTACAAGATTGGGCAGAGAGATGCGAAAGGTGCAAACTTAAGACTATAAGTCACACTTATGGCTAACAAGCCACCCTATAAGTAAATAACTCCAATACAACAGATTCTTCCCATCAGCATAAGGGGCCAATGATACGCAGACTAACTCAGAACAATACAAATGGTAAGAATTTCTCAAGAGAGTAGAGCTTAATCAATAACACTGACTCACAGAAAAGAAAAAGAATCCAAGATACTCTCTTACTCAATAGTGCTCATAGCCCTCCACTTAGAAGCCTTCCCTCTGTATACACACTACAGAGTAGCTCCTACAATAGGCTTGAAACCACCAAGTGCAAGAGAGGTTTTCTGCACGTATACTCGCTTCAATGTAACTCTCAAGAAATGTACCAAAAAGTGTTTTTAAATGAGCATAAATCCCTTGTTTTTATAGGCCCCAATAGGCCAAGAGGGCCTTGCCGAATCTTCACGTCCACTGATCACGCGCCGGTGGATTGCCCAAAATTGAAGGGGTAGGTCAAATATTCCACTTGATTTGAATTGGGTCCCCCAAAAAATAGATAGTCGCCGTGAATGGTTGGTGGGAACTCCACACGTCTTACTTTAAACATTATGTTATCCTTTAGTATGTATGCTTTTAACTTCCTACTCTTTCTTGCATAGTGGTGTAAAATGCTGATCAATGAGAGTGAAATCACTTAAAAAGCTGATCAATGAGAATGAAATCACTTAAAATTATCATATTGGTTGAGATTTGCGACATGTGATGCACGACTTGTGTCCTTAAAAGAAACAATAGAACTTAGATGTGTCCAACTGATCTATCTTTGAGGTTGAATTCGAAAGTAAAGCCACAAAAAAACATTCTTTTATGTTATTTTTAAAAACAAATCTCTTGCTTCTTTAATTCAGGTCCATTGTATAGGTGTCAAAAAATTAAAAATTGGAAAGGAATGTGAACCTTGATCATGTGCATAGTTGCCAATTGCACATTTAATGCTTTGTGGGATGATCCATATTAGAATCATAAAGCCTCATTTCCTATCAGAGAATCAATTTGGCAATACTGTGGATAAGGATGTAAGAGGTCAAAAGGAAGATTGAGGAGAGATTTTCCGTTTGGTGTGTGTAATCGTCTTTTGTCTCATCATTGAAGATGAGTGTGGTTCAAGGAGCAGACAATGTTCGGATAACAATTTTTATATTTCCTTTTTTTTTCGTTCTTTCTTGCCTAATTTCATGAGGCATGTATGAATGTGACAAAGGAGTTGTGCATATCTACGATAATTGATGTGCAATATATGTTAAAAACAGATGCCAAAAGGTAAATCTATATGAGTGTAGAGAGATAGGATTGAAGAAGAAATGGACTTTGAAATATTACTCAAATTTATTGATCCTTAGTTAGTTCAAAAGGGAATTTTCTTATGATGATGTGCTACGGTTACAACGAGTAGGGATTGTTGATATATTTCAGAAGTGATGTGTGTGAACAAACTTAGGACCGTTATCAGGATGAAATCCCTCAAGGAGTGTACATCAAGAATTTTTTTTTTCAAATCGACCATGATATGATGTTTTTGACTGCATAGTGTTATAAATTGTTCAAGTTTTGATTGATTTGATTATTTATGTGATGAGAAACCAGTTCATTTTTGTGCATTAGACTTGTAAATTTGTATATAGCTCATTATCCTAACTCTAAACCCTTGAAATCCAAGTCCATTGTATAGGTGTCAAAAACATAAAAATGGGAAAGGAATGCGAACCTTGATCATGTGCATAGTTGCCTATTGCACATTTAATGCTTTGTGGGATGAGCCATATTAGAATCATCGAGCGTGATTTCCTATCCAAGAATCAATTTGGCAACAGTGTGGATATGGATGTACGAGAGCAACAGGAAGATTGAGGAGAGATTATTTCTGTAGTGTGTGTAATCATATTTGTCTCATCATCGAAGACGAGTGTGGTTCAAGGATCAGACAAGGTTAGGATGACAACTTTTATATTTCCTTTTTTTTCGTTCGTTATTGCCTAATTTCATGATGCATGTATGAATGTGACAAAGAAGTAGTGCATATCTACAACAATTGATGTGCACTACATGTTAAAAACACATGCCAAAAGGTAACTCTATATCAATTGGTGAAGATGGATTCCAAAATGAGAAGTGACATATTAAAATTTATAAAAGCATGATAATCTGAGTAGCAAAAACTTAGTATGGAACACCATGATCAATTTCCCTCACACACCCAAAAGAGACTACAAAAGTTCAAGACTAATTATCTTGACCTATCATCAAAATCTCAATCGAGGCTTTATTATCACTGTGATGCCTAATTCAACTAGAAGGTTGGGGTTGGAGATCATGAAGATTGCACTATTCTTTGTCACTCTTCTAGCTTAACCAAGGGTGTGATCGATAGGCATTGTGGAGAAGGTAACCACGTCCATTCAAGACTATCTATTTTCTGTTAATTTAGTGATCATTCTCTTTCTCTATTATTGGAAGGCGTTGGTCAGTGCAAGTGAGAGACCTACAATATTGGGGCAATGATAGAATAAATCAGCAAACAAAGAGAAGAGCCCATACATAGCTCAATTGTCAAAAAAAAGAAAGAGGAAGATTTGATTCGATGTATGATGGAAGGACTGGAATGTTGTTTGGGTTTATCTCATCTTCCAAAACATGAGTGGTTATAGTGATGGATGCAAAATGGATGATAAACAAGTCCAAGAATAGAGAGATGGAGTTTCTCTTCATGTGTATGCTAAGTATCCAAGTAAGATGAAACAAAGTTCATCATCAGGCACCACTTCTTCCTTCTAATTTGATTATATCCTTAATAATATAATCATCTTCCTTTTACACTACTGGTAAATTTGCTATCGTTATGACCGTAATGCAAACGATAAATGCAATATCTAACACTATCCAATCAATGGGCATAAGTAGTTAAAACGTCAAAAATGAAATGGATTCTGAGATTTTTGAATTGAAACATAAGGTTGAGTTGTTGAATAACCAAGTTAAGAATCTACAAACATTGAAATGTGACTGTGAACATGAGGTAAAAGTCCAAGGCATATCTCCACACAAAGAATCATTTGATCTTAGAAGATCCAGACCTAAAGAGATACCTAGAAAATGAAGTTGGGCTGAGAAGAGACATATATGGTGTTTTTGGCGCGATCAGTATGGACATATGTTATGGGGTTGCATAGTGTATGAAAGTGCATGCAGATATAGACTAGTAAGTGAATGTGAAGGTAAATTTTGTAACTATCAATAGCAATTGCCTTTACATTTGAATTTAGGAAGAGGTGGGATGAAGGAATAACTTGAAGAGACAAAAACTAGATGTTAGTCATTTCAAAAGATAGGGAAACCAAAAACTCATGAAGATAATAGATCTAATGAACAAACAAGAATGCTATCAAGACAATTTTAGTCAAGGAAGGTAAGACAATGATAAGGAAGGGGAAGAGCAAGAAGATGGAGTTTCTCTTCAAGTGTATAGATCATGAATGCCTAACACGTCTTACTTTAAACATTACTTTATCCTTTACTATGTATGCTTTTAACTTCCTATTTTTTTGTGCATAGTGGTGTAAAAAGCTGATCAATGAGAGTGAAATCACTTAAAAAGCTGATCAACGAGAATGAAATCACTTAAAATTATCATATTGGCTGAGATTAGGGACATGTGATGCACGACTTGTGTCCTTAAAACAAACAATAGAACTTAGATGTGTCCAAGTGATCTATCTTTTAGGTTGCATCCGAAAGTAAAGCCACAAAACAACATTCTTTTACGTTATTTTTAAACACAAATCTCCCACTTCTTTAATTCAAGTCCATTGTATAGGTGTCAAAAACTTAAAAATTGGAAAGGAATGTGAACCTTGATCATGTGCATAGTTGCCTATTGCACATTTAATGCTTGGTGGGATGAGTCATATTAGAATCATAGAGCCTCATTTCCTATCAGAGAATCAATTTGGCAACACTATGGATAAGGATGTAAGAGGGAAAAAGGAGGATTGAGGAGAGATTTTCCGTTTCATGTGTGTAATCGTCTTTTGTCTCATCAGTGAAGATGAGTGTGGTTCAAGGAGCAGAAACCGTTAGGATAGCAATTTTTTTATTTCCTCTTTATTCATTCTTTCTTGCCTAATTTCATGAGGCATGTAGGAATGTGACAAAGGAGTTGTGCATATCTATAGTAATTGATATACAATACATGTTAAAAACACATGCCAAAAAGTAAATCTATATGAATCGATGAACATGGAATTAAAAATGAGAAGTGACATATTAAAATATATAAAAGCATCATAATGTGAGTAGCCAAAGCTTAGTCTGAAACCCTTCATTATCAATTTCCCTCACGCACCCAAAGAGACTACAAAAGTTCAAGATTGATTATCTTGACCTATGATCAAAAGCTCAATCAAGGCTTTATTATCACTTTGATGCTTAATTCAACTAGAAGGTTGGGGTTGGACATCATGAATATTGCACCACTCTTTGTCACTCTCTTAGGTTAACCAAGTTTGTGATGGATAGGCATTGTGGAGAAGGTAACCATGTCGATTCAAGACTTTCTATTTTCTGCTAATTTTGTGATCATTCTCTTTCTGTATTATTGGGAAGGTCTTGGTCAATGCAAGTGAGAGACCTACAATATTGGGGCAACGATAGAATATGGGTCATGCTAGAGAGCTAAGGACATGTCCAACTCTATCTAGAAGTTGGATATGACCATGCCATATGGAGTTAAACTATGTATTCAACAAACAAAGAGAAGAGCCCATACATAGCTCAATTGTAAAAGAAAAGAGGAAGATTTGATTTGGTGTACGATGGAAGAACACGAATGTTGTGTGTGTTTATCTGATCTCCGAAAACATGAGTGGTTATACTTGATGGGGGTTACTTGATTCATGGTCTCGCATAGTTACTTGTACATTGTGTAACATGAGATCTGGTGGGATTTATAGTTTACAAACTTACACTAAGGTATTCTTCATCATTTTTTTCTTTTTTCCTCTCATATTCACTTTGTCCATATATGCCTGTAGTGAGAGATTGTTATTGTTATTATCTTTGTTAAACACCAAATGGCCACCAGGCGCTTTTGTATATGTTCTTTAATCAATCATATAGTAGCCTGGCCAACCAAAGAGTGAGAGTTTGATTGCACTTGCAAAACATAGGAAATATATGTTCATGGTCTCCATGAATTTTGTAGTTTTCTACATAACTTACAGGTTTGTGAAAAGTACCATACATGTCATCTAGAAATGGGTTTCCTAGTAGGAGTGCATCATTGCAAAGCTCACAGAAAGGAAAATATGTTGTGGTGCATTGCTATTGCACCACTTAGACAAGCATATGGTAAATAGTTCACCATGGTTGTTATCTTCTAGGGCACTTTGAAAGGAGATGCACAAAAAATGCAATAGTGAGAGCACAGGCAATTCGTGCACTATGTATGAAGGTGTTCGTGTAGAAGGTCATAATTTCAAAAAGAGGGTACTTCCAAATTTTTAGGAGAGGGGAAAGGGAGGGTAATATTTGATAATCAAAGTGCATAGGATAAGACAATTGTGATGTCCCCACTAATATGGGTGTAAGTTAGATCCATTCACATGTGTCTTAATGATTCCTCTGATAAGTGTCCGAAATCTGATCATGGCAAGACCAATTTCCAAAGCAATGTAAAAATAGGCTAGAACATCTACTTTTAGACATTTTAGCTTAGATTCGGAAAATATGACCATGTCGCTAATTCTGAAAATAAGAGTCTTGAGATTTCAATTGTGTCTCTCTCTTTCTCTCTCTCTCTTTCTCTCTCTCTCTCTCTCTCTCTCTCTCTCTCTCTCTCTCTCTCTCTCTCTCTCTCCGTTGTGTCTAGAAAATACAAGTTCATCTTTTTCGTAAAGATGGGTATTTAGAACATGTCATCCCTTAAGCGCTATTAAGAGCAGTATGGATATTCAAGCATCCTGCTATGATATTCATAAACACTATTAAGACAGAAGCTGTAACACACGAATAGTATAAATCTTTGATATCGGTGTAGGGGATTAAATCCCAAAGCCGTTGAGGAATGTAACATTAACGCGTATTCTTACTGCGTCTAAGCGAGACGTTAGAGTAATAGACGACCTTGAAACCCAGAACGCTAATACAAAATAAACGCATTAATCGCTGCTACAAGAGTTTACGCATCGAGATGGTACAACAATAGACGACGTCAGAACCCAAAACGATGCATACTTGTGACCCCATGCTTATAGACGATGCTAAAACCCAAAACGCTAATAGATAATCAACGGAGTTATGGATAACACATGTGAATAGAGGACGCTAAAACCAACAACGCTAATACACAATCAGCTCATGAATCGACGCATATTTGTTGCACTTTTTAGAACAACAGACCACGTTAGAACCAAAAAGGGCGATACAAACTATGAACTTCTTAATCAGTATGTAGTAGGACTAAGTGATAAACTGGAGCGGGTGAGTGATAAACTGCCTAGCCTACAGGAAGGAAGGACGGAAACACTAAGTGATAAACTGGAGTGGGTGAACGATAAACTGCCGAGGCAAAAACATGTCAGACAAAGGCGAACTTTGTACAGACGCAATTTTTGTGGTGCTTTGGAAAGAAAGGTATGCACCAACAATTGTTCTTCCCGCGTGGACAGGTATCGCAGTTCCAGTGAAGGCTTTAATTCCTGTCCGAACATGCTAAGGCTTTCATCGTAGTTGTTTTCGTCGTCGTTGACTTCTTGACGTTGGTGCCCAAGGTCTCCATTCCCTTCAGCAACATCTCCTGCTGGTGCTCCGCTCTGATTGGCACCGTCTGCCTCATAGGGTCGCGCAGCTCTTACGATCAGCGCAGTATCAACGCACATGACGCATAATAAGACAACGAGATACAGAACTTGAGGCGTGCGGAGATGATTCTGCATGGCTTTGCAAAGAGTTTGCGTTAGAGGAGGAGAAAGAAGAAGATGGGCTCTTTGGCAGACGCAGCTGGAGAAAGAAGCAGATGGGCTCTTTAGCAGACGCAGCTGGCTCTAGATTGCGAGTGAGTTTTCATAAATGTAGTCTTGGGCTCTGTATATATATACATATGGACACAAGAGCGCCGCGACTACGTGGCCCGCTGCCGCCACATCTCCTCGCTCGAGTCGGAAGAGGCCGCACGCACTACAATCTTATATCAAATCAAAGTCCGCACGACAAAAATTGCATGCTGCTCTTACAACGAATACAAGATGTTATCAAATCAAAGTACGCACGACAAAAATTGCATGCTGCTCTTACAACAAATACAAGATGTTCGCCACAGTGGTATGATAATAATGATGTTCTAAGCAGTAGAGTAGTTACATAAAAGCATAAAAGTGGATAGCGATTCTTAAAAATTAAAGTCAGGTAAATATTTTTCTTTCATTTTCTTTGTAGGAGTTCGATCTCATTCAAAATTCAGATGTGAGGCTTCGATCTCATTCTTCGTGGGAGTTCGATCTCATTCTTTGTGGGAGTTCTCACAGAGGAACCAATCTGAGATAAGGCGTGGGAGATGAATCTACTACAATGAAGAGATAAGCTGAGAAGATTATTCAACTACAATAGAAGTCTTTCATAGCGTATAATGAAATGAAGATACAACTTAGCTTCCTAAACTGTGAGAAGTCCAATCTGCATTTAGCCGAGCAATCACGCTTGCTCCATGCACCAAAAAAATACCCCTCAAGCCTAAGATGCTTGAGTCTTTAGTCCTTCAAGACTTCATGAAATCTAATCATAGTGTTGAACCTCTTTAACTTTACTCCATCAAATGGCTTGGTCATTGTATTTGTCTAGTGTTGTTGACTAGAGACATATGAGACTTCAATCTCTTTACTTTTAATCTTTTCTTAAGAATAGTGGTAGTGATTCTTTTCCACCATCTCTCTACATTTTCAACCAAATCAATGTGTACTTAATTCTGATTTGTATGCTCCTTGAGAATGTTGTATGCCCTCTTTTAGTATGAAAAATAGATTGAAGAGATTGAAAATCATGAAATCTCCCTTGGTCATCCATAATATCATTGAGCTTTTTTATTCTTCTTCTAAATAATTTGTGGATCATCGTAAAGTACATTCTAGTAAGGGTTGGATAAATATTATTAAACCATATGCAAGCATCACTCTGCCTTTGCCAGCTATAGTGGCTAAGCTTGAGCCTCTACTAGGAATTTTGCACACATTTAATAAATGTCAATCCATAGATGTCAAATTTTTAGTTGCTCAAGAGAATGGTGTCCAAATCAAGACCCTTCCAACTAGAGTAGTCCTAAAAAAAGGTTGCACTACTCAAAGATCACATGAAAATTATTGCCCAGAAAGTATTGGTGGTAAGACCCTTAAAGATCCATTTGGTATCACACTTTATCGAACTCAATTCTATGTTGACCTAAACATGGCTGCCTTCTAATTAAGACAAGAAATAGTGATCATATTTCACTTCAAGAAGTTTGTATTTGTCTATAGACCCCCAAAGAAACTTAAAAAAGACATACTTGAGTTCTCTAGTTTTAGCCTTGCTAGGAATGAAAATGAAAGAAAATTAGTAATAGACATAATGACTACGAAAAAAATATAAGAATTGAGATTATTGCCTTGTGAGTTCCAATAGTGTGAGTTGTTGATCAATTTTTGAAGAATCTACTTATAAATGATTCTAGAAGGTTCTTTGAATCTAATAGGGATACATAAAAGCTTGGAGATTGTGCTACCATAGATGACTTGGCAACCCTTTTCCAGGATAAATTGTGGAGTGTCACTACTAATAGCCGCAATCATAGTTTTAGAGTGATTCGTCTTAGAACCATTCATCGTAAGCATTATCAAAGTCAACTTTGAAAAATACAAAACTCTATTTATTTTTCTCTATAATCGTCATGCTTTCCTAGAGAGAAAAAATATTGTCAACAATGAATCTACCTTTGGTTAATCCTTTTTTTTAGATAACGTTAACTTATTCAAGAGACATAATATTCTATTTGCTAGACACTTAGCCAAAACCTTGTATATAGTGTCCACAAAAGTTGTGGGTCTCTAGTTGTCCGAATTTAGGGTCTCTTTTAAATATGAGTATAATAGTGCCCTAGTAATTAACTATAGAAAAGCTTTTCCTATGCGAGCTGTCTTTCTAGATTTGCAAAATGATGGGGACCAGAGAGAGTGAGAATACTTGAAAAAACTTAATGGTTCTTTGTCCAGCTTTGAAACAACAATTTTATCTTTGTATCTGAGTTCAACGATGTAATTCTTCACCTTCTTCTTCTCTAATAAATAAAACATAGAATGATAGGGCTTACTAAAATTCACTTTCCAGTATAATTTGGAACCACTTGTTTTTTACAAAAATGTGTTTAATTTTAGTGTGTTCAATGATTATGCAAATTTGGAGCTGAATAGAATCAAGGAGCAAGAGATGTGAATCTATGTGAGTCCAACTAGCTATGTGCCCATGCTTGATTTGATTGATTAGATCCATTGGGAGAGAGTGTTAAGAAATGTGGGTGAAATTGAGTTCCTTGATCTTTATGGACTACTCCATTATACGAATATGCTTAGAAATGAGGAATCTGTCAAGATACAAAGCCCAAAAATTTTGATTAGGTTGATTATTTGACTGCGTAGATCCACTCTTGATGCTAATACCTATGTTGGAAGGAAGGGAAATAAGGCAACGACTCATCCCTTTCTGTGCCAGATAAGGCATTACCTTTTCCATTATGCCAATCCTTGATATTGTTCATATATTTTAGTAATGATGTGTATGAAAATATCTACGACTATGGGGGTTATGTTTTCCCTCTTTAGGTTGCATCCGAAAGTAAAGCCACAAAACAACATTCTTTTATGTTATTTTTAAACACAAATCCCCCACTTCTTTAATTCAAGTCCATTGTATAGGTGTCAAAAACTTAAAAATTGGAAAGGAATGTGAACCTTGATCATGTGCATAGTTGCCTATTGCACATTTAATGCTTTGTGGGATGAGGCATATTAGAATCATAGAGCCTCATTTCCTATCAGAGAATCAATTTGGCAACACTATGGATAAGGATGTAAGAGGGCAAAAGGAAGATTGAGGAGAGATTTTCTGTTTCATGTGTGTAATCGTCTTTTGTCTCATCACTGAAGATCAGTGTGGTTCAAGGAGCAGAAACCGTTAGGATAGCAATTTTTATATTTCCTCTTTATTCATTCTTTCTTGCCTAATTTCATGAGGCATGTATGAATGTGACAAAGGAGTTGTGCATATCTACAATAATTGATGTACAATACATGTTAAAAACACATGCCAAAAAGTAAATCTATATGAATCGATGAACATGGATTCAAAAATGAGAAGTGACATATTAAAATATATAAAAGCATCATAGTCTGAGTAGCCAAAGCTTAGTGTGAAACCCTTCATTATCAATTTCCCTCACGCACCCAAAAGAGACTTCAAAAGTTCAAGATTGATTATCTTGTCCTATGATGAAAAGCTCAATCAAGGCTTTATTATCACTTTGATGCTTAATTCAACTAGAAGGTTGGGGTTGGACATCATGAAGATTGCACCACTCGTTGTCACTCTCTTAGGTTAACCAAGGTTGTGATGGATAGGCATTGTGGAGAAGATAACCATGTCGAATCAAGACTATCTATTTTCTGCTAATTTTGTGATCATTCACTTTCTCTATTACTAGGAAGGTCTTGGTCAATGCAAGTGAGAGACCTACAGTATTGGGGCAATGATAGAATATGGGTCACGTTAGAGAGCTAAGGACATGTACAACTCTATCTAGAAGTTGGATATGACCATGCCATATCGAGTTAAACTATGTATTCAACAAACAAAGAGAAGAGCCCATACATAGCTCAATTGTAAAACAAAAGAGGAAGATTTGATCTAGTGTATGATGGAAGAACACGAATGTTGTGTGTGTTTATCTGATCTCCCAAAACAAAAGTGGTTATACTTGATGGGGGTTACTTGATTCATGGTCTCACATAGTTACTTGTACATTGTGTAACATGACATCTGGTGGGAGTTATGGTTTACAAACTTACACTCAGGTATTGTTCATCATTTTTTTCTTTTTTCTCTCATATTCACTTTGTCCATATATGCCTTTAGTGAGAGATTGTTATTGTTATTATCTGTGTTATAGACCAAATGGCCACCAGGCGCTTTTGTATACGTTCTTTAATAATCATATAGTAGCCTGGCCAACCAAAGAGTGAGAGTTTGATTGCACTTGCAAAACATAGGAAATATATGTTCATGGTCTCCATGAATTTTGTAGTTTTCTACATAACTTATAGGTTTGTGCAAAGTACCATACATGTCATCTAGAAATGGGTTTCCTAGTACGAGTGCATCATTGCAAAGCTCACACAAAGGGAAATATGTTGTGGTGCATTGCTATTGCACCACTTCGACAAGCATATGGTAAATAGTTCACCATGGCTGTTATCTTCTAGGGTACTATGAAAGCAGATGCACAAAAAATGCAATAGTGAGAGCACAGGCAATTCGTGCGCTATGTATGAAGGTGTCCGTGTAGAAGTTCATAATTTCAAAAAGAGGGTACTACCAAATTTTTAGGAGAGGGGAAAGGGAGGGCAATATTTGATTATCAGAGTGCATAGGATAAGACTATTGTGATGTCCCCACTAATATGGGTGTAAGTTAGATCCATTCACATGTGTCTAAATGATTCCTCTGATAAGTGTCCGAAATCTGAACAAGGCAAGACCAATTTCCAAAGCAATGTAAAAATAGGCTAGAACATCTACTTTTAGACATTTTAGCTTAGATTCGGAAAATATGACCATGTCGCTAATTCTGAAAATAAGAGCCTTGAGATTTCAATTGTGTCTCTCTCTTTCTCTCTCTCTCTCTCTCTCTCTCTCTCTCTCTCTCTCTCTCTCTCTCCGTTGTGTCTAGAAAATACAAGTTCCTCTTTTTCGTTAAGATGGGTATTTAGAACATGTCATCCCTTAAGCGCTATTAAGAGCAGTATGGATATTCAAGCATCCTGCTATCATATTCATAAACACTATTAAGACAGAAGCTGTAACACACGAATAGTATAAATCTTTGATATCGGTGTAGGGGATTAAATCCCAAAACCGTTGAGGAATGTAACATTAACGCGTATTCTTACTGCGTCTAAGCGAGACGTTAGAGTAATAGACGACCTTGAAACCCAGAACGCTAATACAAAATAAACGCATTAATCGCTGCTACAAGAGTTTACGCATCGAGATGGTACAACAATAGACGACGTCAGAATCCAAAACGATGCATACTTGTGACCCATGCTTATAGACGACGCTAAAACCCAAATCGCTAATAGATAATCAACGCAGTTATGGATGACACATGTGAATAGAGGACGCTAAAACCAACAACGCTAATACAGAATCAACTCATGAATCGACGCATATTTGTTGCACTTTTTAGAACAGCAGACCACGTTAGAACCAAAAAGGGCGATACAACCTATGAACTTCTTAATCAGTATGTAGTAGGACTAAGTGATAAATGGAGCGGGTGAGTGATAAACTGCCTAGCCTACAGGAAGGAAGGACGGAAACACTAAGTGATAAACCGGAGTGGGTGAACGATAAACTGCCGAGGCTACAGGAAAAACATGTCAGACAAAGGCGAACTTTGTACAGACGCAGTTTTTGTGGTGCTTTGGAAAGAAAGGTATGCACCAACAATTGTTCTTCCCGCCCCCACAGGTATCGCAGTTCCAGTGAAGCTTTAATTCCTGTCCGAACATGGTAAGGCTTTCATCGTAGTTGTTTTGGTCGTAGTTTTTGTGGTGCTTTGGAAAGAAAGGTATGCACCAACAATTGTTCTTCCCGCCCCCACAGGTATCGCAGTTCCAGTGAAGCTTTAATTCCTGTCCGAACATGGTAAGGCTTTCATCGTAGTTGTTTTGGTCGTAGTTGACTTCTTGACGTTGGTGCCCAAGGTCGCCATTCCCTTCAGCAACATCTCCTGCTGGTGCTCCGCTCTGATTGGCACCGTCTGCCTCATAGGGTGGCGCAGCTCTTACGATCACCGCAGTATTAACGTACATGACGCATAATAAGACAACGAGATACAGAACTTGACGCGTGCGGAGATGATTCTGCAAGGCTTCGCAAAGAGTTTGCGTTAGAGGAGGAGAAAGAAGAAGATGGGCTCTTTGGCAGACGCAGCTGGAGAAAGAAGAAGATGGGCTCTTTGGCAGACGCAGCTGGCTCTAGATTGCCAGTGAGTTTTCACAAATGTAGTCTTGGGCTTTGTATATATATACATATAGACACAAGAGCGCCGCGACTACGTGGCACGCTGCCGCCACATCTCCTCGCTCGAGTCGGAAGAGGCCGCACGCACTACAATCTTATATCAAATCAAAGTACGCGCGACAAAAATTGCATGCTGTTCTTACAACAAATACAAGATGTTCGCCACACTGGTATGATAATAATGTTGTTCTAAGCAGTAGAGTAGTTACATAAAAGCATAAAAGTGGATAGCGATTCTTAAAAATTAAAGTCAAGTAAATATTTTTCTTTCATTTTCTTCATGGGAGTTCGATCTCATTCAGAATTCAGATGTGAGGCTTCGATCTCATTCTTCGTGGGAGTTCGATCTCATTCTTTGTGGGAGTTCTCACAGAGGAACCAATCTGAGATAAGGCGTGGGAGATGAATCTCCTACAATGAAGAGATAAGCTGAGAAGGTTATTCAACTACAATAGAAGTCTTTCATACCGTATAATGAAATGAAGATACAACTTAGCTTCCTAAACTGTGAGAAGTCCAATCTGCATTTAGCCGAGCAATCACGCTTGCTCCATGCACCAAAAAAATCCCCCTCAAGCCTAAGATGCTTGAGTCTTTACTCCTTCAAGACTTCATGAAATCTAATCATAGTGTTGAACCTCTTTAACTTTACTCCATCAAATGCCTTGGTCATTGTATTTGCCCAGTGTTGTTGACTAGAGACATATCAGACTTCCATCTCTTTACTTTTAATCTTTTCTTCAGAATAGTGGTAGTGATTCTTTTCCACCATCTCTCTACATTTTCCACCAAATCAATGTGTACTTAATTCTGATTTGTATGCTCCTTGAGAATGTTGTATGCCCTCTTTTAGTATGAAAAATAGATTGAAGAGATTGAAAATCATGAAATCTCCCTTGGTCATCCATAATATCATTGAAATTTTTTATTCTTCTTTTAAATAATTTGTGGATCATCGTAAATTACATTCTAGTAAGGGTTGGATAAATATTATTAAACCATATGCAAGCATCACTCTGCCTTTGCCAAGCTATAGTGGCTAAGCTTGAGCCTCTACTAGGAATTTTGCACACATTTAATAAATGTCAATCCGTAGATGTCAAATTCTTAGTTGCTCAAGAGAATGGTGTCCAAATCAAGACCCTTCCAACTAGAGTAGTCCTAAAAAAAGGTTGCACTACTCAAAGATCATTTGAAAATTATTGCCCAAAAATTATTGGTGGTAAGACCCTTAAAGATCCATTCGGTATCACACTTTATGGAACTCAATTCTATGTTGACCTAAACATGGTTGCCTTCTAATTTAGACAAGGAATAGTGATCATATTTCACTTAAAGAAGTTTGTATTTGTCTATAGACCCCCAATGAAACTTAAAAAAGACATACTTGAGTTCTCTAGTTCTAGCCTTGCTAGGAATGAAAATGAAAAGAAAATTAGTAATAGACATAATGACTACGAGAAAAATGTAAGAATTGAGATTATTCCCTTGTGAGTTCCAATAGTATGACTTGTTGATCAATTTATGAAGAATCTACTTATAAATGATTCTAGAAGGTACTTTGAATCTGATAGGGATACATAAAAGCTTGGAGATTTTGCTACCATAGATGACTTGGCAACCCTTTTCCAAGATAAATTGTGGAGTGTCACTACTAATAGCCGTAATCATAGTTTTAGAGTGATTCTTCTTAGAACCATTCAATGTGATCATAAGCCTTATCAAAGTCAACTTTGAAAAATACAAAACTCTATTTTTTTTTCTCTACAATCGTCATGCTTTCCTAGAGAGAAAAAATAGTGTCAACAATGAATCTACCTTTGGTTAATCTTTTTTTTTAGATAACGTTAACTAATTCAAGAGAAATCTGATTCTATTTGCTAGACACTTAGCCAAAACCTTGTATATAGTGTCCACAAAAGTTGTGGGTCTCTAGTTGTCCGAAACCTTTAGGGTCTCTTTTAAATATGAGTTTAAGAGTGCCCTAGTAATTAACTATAGAAAAGCTTTTCCTATGCGAGCTGTCTTTCTAGATTTGCAAAATGATAGGGACCAGAGAGAGCGAGAATACTTGAAAAAACTTAATGGTTCTTTGTCAGCTTTAAAACAACAATTATATCTTTGTATCTGAGTTCAACGATGTAATTCTTCACCTTCTTCTTCTCTAATAAATAAAACATAGAATGATAGGGCCTACTAAAATTCACTTTCCAGTATAATTTGGAACCACTTGTTTTTTACAAAAATGTGTTTGATTTTAGTGTGTTCAATTATTATGCAAATTTGGAGTTGAATAGAATCAAGGAGCAAGAGATGTGAATCTATGTGAGTCCAACTAGCTATGTGCCCATGCTTGATTTGATTGATTAGATCCATTGGGAGAGAGTGTTACAAAATGTGGTTGAAATTGAGCTCCTTGATCTTTATGGACTACTCCATTATACGAATATGCTTAGAAATGAGGAATCTGTCAAGATAGAAAGCCCAAAACTTTTGATTAGGTTGATTATTTGACTACGTAGATACACTCTTGATGCTAATACCTATGTTGGAAGGAAGGGAAATAAGGCAACGACTCATCCCTTTCTGTCCCAGATAAGGCATTACCTTTTCCATTATGCCAATCCTTGATATTGTTAATATATTTTAGTAATGATGTGTATGAAAATATCTAGGACTATGGGGTTTATGTTTTCCCTCTTCAGGAGGTCCCCCCCCCCCCCAACTTGTATAGGCCTATAACCCTAATGATCTACTTATCCTATACATTCACTTATTGATACACTTAGTGTTGTGTTCCAAGCTTGTTCTTCTTCCACATGTTATTTGTGTGCTTCTCTTGTCTTAAAACTCCAAAAATGGATATCATAAGAGGCATTCGCTTTCTACAGGGCATCATGGATACCATTCTGGTCACAATCTAAGAATGATATGAAATTTGATGTGCATATTCAAGGTCATCAGAGTTCAAAATTACTTTATTGTGTGGTGTTGATATTTCTCTTTGACCTCGTTTCTACCTTCAAATGCACTTTTTCAGTTGACTATGCAGGTAGTTTTGTCTTGTTGTGCAAAACATATAAACAAATTTTGGCTCACTAGTACAAGAAACACCTATTGAGGATAAGTTGGGTTGTTGAGAATAAGTTGGGTTGTTTTAACTACCTATTGAGGGCATACATGATGGTCATGTATTGATAGCAAATGACTCGTGAAGTATTAGGCAAGGTGTTGAAATACATCAGCCTAGACTTGCAAATGTTATGAGAATAGGTGATCCACTTGCTCTTGAAGCTGATCATATACATGTTCCTGATCCTACTACAGTTCTTATTTCACCTATTGTAAACTAGCTTTCTTGGGGTGTTAGAGATGCAAAAACACATGCATTGGTATTTTTTTCTATCAAACCTGCCATTATGCCTACATTTTCTCATGCAAAATGGCCAAAGATGGTTGGGATAGTCTTGATATTCTATATTAGGCAAGAAATGAGGCTCATTTTTCTTACCCTTTCAAGACAGTTGGAAAGTGAGCATATGAATGAAGGAGATTCAATGGAAACTTTTTGGAAAACGATCAAGGATGTTAAAGAGCACTAGATTGTTGCAGATGAAATCTGGTCAGATAGTTCGTGTGTTCAAATTTTGCTCCAAGAAGACTAATCTAGATAAAATAAGTCAATTATATGCATTGCTGATCAAGTTTTATGAGTTGGTCAAATACCAAAGGTAAATCAAGCTCATCTACTAGTAAGCACGAATATGATAACCTGCATAGTCAAAGAAGGAAGATAAATTAGAAACAAAAATTAAAAATTAGAAATAGTTTCATGAGAACTATAAGAAAAATGATCATGTCATTATGAGTTGTTCTAGACTAGCTACAAAAGAGGCAAGGAATAAAGAGGCTAGAATTGTTCTGGTAGAGTTCTTTAATCCTAAAATGGAGTCTGCTCATCTTTTTTAGAATGAAGAATTTGTATTTGCAATGCAATATAGTCATGACTCATCTTCACATGAATAGTTTATGTCTATAGTGGACTCAATGTGTGGTATTTTGATAGTGGTGCAACCAAAAATATTACCTTCCAAAGCAATTTCTTCACTTCGCTTGGGCCTACTCCATAGACAATATTATCACATGTGCTAATAAATCCTCTTATCTTGTTATGGGAGTTGGGAATATTATTATTAATATTTCAAATGATAGTAGAATCACTTTGTCAAATTCTTTTTATCTACATTAAGGGATAAAAAAGAATCTATTATTAGTGACAAAATTAGCAAAAATTGGCTTAGTAGTGAAATTCATTACGAAATATGTATATTTCAAGATCTCCCTAATGGTGACAAAATCAATACATATGGGACGCTATGTTTGGGGCTGAATAAGATGAAAAATTATGGAAAAAAATATGAATGTTTTGCATGTGTAGTTGAAAGCTGTTAAGTTATTTTAGATGCAAAACTTTGGCATGGATATTTTCATCATCTAAATTCTTCAAATTTTCTTTGCATGTAGAAATCTAAAATGGTGTTCTCCTTATCCTAACTTAAGGCATCTTCCTTCCCCAAAGATGATTCAATTAGAGCTAGAAATAAATTGCAGTTTGTTCCTAGTGATCTTTGTGGACCTATGTAGACATGTTCATTTGGGAATTACCTATACCTTGTGACTTTCAACAAATTTTTCGGGCATGCATGGGTTTATCCGTTGCAGGAAAATTTTTAAGTATTTATGTGGTTTAAACACTTCTCGATTATGCCTAAAGATTTGCCAATGTGTAAAATGGCTAGCCTTCATTCGGATCAAGGGGGTAAATATCTCTTCCTAAGTTTCATGCATTTTTGGTTGAGCATGGGATAAAACATTCATGTAAAGTGCAATATAAACGTCAATAAAATTGAGTTTTTGAGATGAAAAATAGGTCTCTCATGGAAGTGACACGGTGTATGGTCAATATTAAGAGTTTACATGGTTGTAAGGAATTTCTTGCTCATGTACATGTCTTTGGTTGTCTAGCACATTCTCGTTAGTTGTGATGTTGTTTTCGTTGAAGATGCAATTAAGATCTTACTTTCATATACAAAAAGGACATCAATCACCTCAATGTATCTATATGACGCTTTGCTGTCTCTTTTACACGTGGATAGTCAAATGCAGCTCCTCGTGAGGCGATTTCAAAGTCTTTAAAGGTTTCAAACAATGATTTAGATCATCTTTTTGATGCAGATTTACAAGAAGAGCTCATCGATGAGAGAGGTGATATTTAAGAGGCAAAAACTATGCTTAAATGGTTGGTTTTGACTTTGAGAGATAGCAATCTAGATGCACGTTTCACATATTCTACTCATTTAGGAACTTGTAATGCTTCTTTTGAATCAATTGTATCCCAATGGTTGTCTCTAGCCTTTGTGATGAGAATGAGCCTATTACTTTTGATGAAGCACAAAAATCACAAAATTTGATGGCTCCTATGCAATCAAAATTTGATGTTGTTACAAAGAATGATGTTTGGTCTTTATGTGACTTGCCTCCTAACAAAAAGGCCATTGGCACTAAATGGATATACAAGCCAAAATCTAATCTTGATGGAATAATTGATAAGTATAAGGCTATGCTTGTCTCCAAAAGTCATGCTCAAGGAAAGAGAATTGATCTTGATGAGACCCTTGCTCCCACATGCTAAATGACAACCATCCGTAGCTTCTATGCAGTTACAACTCATCATGATTGGAATATATATTAGTTGAACATTAAAACTACATTTATGAATGGTGAGTTATGAAAACATGATGTATCCAGGTTTTAAAGGGCTCTGCATGGATTGAAATAAGCACCATCTGCTTGTTAGGAAAAGATACATGCCTTCGTGTTAGCACATGGATTTGAGAACAATCCACTAGAGATCACCTTATATGTTAAG
Organism: Ceratopteris richardii; assembly: GCA_020310875.1. Lineage (NCBI taxonomy): Eukaryota > Viridiplantae > Streptophyta > Polypodiopsida > Polypodiales > Pteridaceae > Ceratopteris > Ceratopteris richardii. Next base: position 64,618 of record MU261939.1, read on the forward strand.
CGTTTAGATGATGTAATTCTCATCATTGTTACTTATGTTGATGATACACTACTCATGGGGCCAAATGAGAAGCATATTGTTGAATTTAAGGCTAATTTACATGAGGTGACATACTTGTGTCTTTTGCATCATTATTTGGGAATTTGGTTTATGCAATTTGATGCACAAATAGCATCGTGTCAAACAAGATACATGGACATGTTATTGGCCTTTAAGATTACAAAGATAGTGCCACTTCCATGGTGACATGTTTATGGTTGAGTCTTTCATGATGGGAGACATGCATTTGATGTTTTTCTCTATGAGCACAATTGGGTGCTTGATTTATGTATGCATAAACCACCATCATATTTAGATTTTTGCCTCTTAGATGAAACAATTTTATGCATTATCCTAGGTGTCAAGTGTTGATAGGTAGTTATGTGCATCTTTTGCTATTTATAAGGTACCTAGCTACTTGGTTTGTTCTATCCCAAGGGGAATCACTGCCACTAGATTTACATGCTTTTTTCTGACTCTTTTGTCCACGAGATGTTACCGGTGCAATGTCGTTTGGGTCCATCTACTCACCTGGGGGACCATGCGAATGATAGCGTAGGTTTTCCAGTCGACTCCTATCAAAGGATCCATACTCTCTAACATGTGCAGTACAAATCCGTCGTTTCCGATAAATTTGATACTTGCACTGAGGTGTCCGTGTAGAAGGTGATAAGTTCAAAAAGAGGGTACTACCAAATTTTTAGGAGAGGGGAAAGGGAGGGCCATATTTGACTATCAGAGTGCATAGGATAAGACAATTGTGATGTCACCACTAATACGGGTGTAAGTTAGATCAATTCACATGTGTCTTAATGATTCCTCTAATAAGTGTCCGAAATCTGAACATGGCAAGACCAATTTCCAAAGCAATGTAAACATGGGCTAGAACATCTACTTTTAGACATTTCAGCTTAGATTCGGAAAATATGACCATGTCCCTAATTCTGAAAATAAGAGTCTTGAGATTTCAATTGTGTCTCTCTCTTTCTCTCTCTCTCTCTCTCTCTTTCTCTCTCTCTCTCTCTCTCTCTCTCTCTCTCTCTCTCTCTCTCTCTCTCTCTCTCCCTTGTGTCTAGAACATGTCATCCCTTAGAACATGTCATCCCTTAAGCGCAATTAAGAGCAGTATGGATATTCAAGCATCCTGCTATGATATTCATAAACACTATTAAGACAGAAGCTGTAACACACGAATAGTATAAATCTTTGATATCGGTGTAATGGATTAAATCCCAAAGCCGTTGAGGAATGTAACATTAACGCGTATTCTTACTGCGTCTAAGCGAGACGTTAGAGTAATAGACGACCTTGAAACGCAGAACGCTAATACACAATAAACGCATTAATCGCTGCTACAAGAGTTTACGCATCGAGATGGTACAACAATAGACGACGTCAGAACCCAAAACGATGCATACTTGTGACCCATGGTTATAGACGACGCTAAAACCCAAAACGCTAATAGATAATCAACGCAGTAATGGATGACACATGTGAATAGAGGACGCTAAAACCAACAACGCTTATACACAATCAACTCATGAATCGACGCATATTTGTTGCACTTGTTAGAACAACAGACCACGTTAGAACCAAAAAGGACGATACAAACTATGAACTTGTTATTCAGTATGTAGTAGGACTAAGTGATAAACTGGAGCGGATGAGTGATAAACTGCCTAGCCTACAGGAAGGAAGGACGGAAACACTAAGTGATAAACTGGAGAGGGTGATCGATAAACTGCCGAGGCTACAGGAAAAACATGTCAGACAAAGGCGAACTTTGTACAGACGCAGTTTTTGTGGTGCTTTGGAAAGAAAGGTATGCACCAACAATTGTTCTTCCCGCCCCCACAGGTATCGCAGTTCCAGTGAAGCTTAAATTCCTGTCGGAACATGGTAAGGCTCTCATCGTAGTTGTTTTCGTCGTCGTTGACTTCTTGACGTTTGTGCCCAAGGTCTCCATTCCCTTCAGCAACATCTCCTGCTGGTGCTCCGCTCTGATTGGTACCGTCTGCCCCATAGGGTCGCGCAGCTCTTACCCGATCAGCGCAGTATTAACGCACATGATGCATAATAAGACAACGAGATACAGAACTTGAGGGGTGCGGAGATGATTCTGCAGAAGATGGGCTCTTTGGCAGACGCAGGTGAAGAAAGAAGAAGATGGGCTCTTTGGCTGACGCAGCTGGCTCTAGATTGCGAGTGAGTTTTCACAAATGTAGTCTTGGACTCTGTATATATATACATGTGGACACAAGAGCGCCCCGACTAAGTGGCCCGCTGCCGCCACATCTCCTCGCTCGAGTCGGAAGAGGCCGCACGCACTACAATCTTATATCAAATCAAAGTACGCACGACAAAAATCGCATGCTGCTCTTACAACAAATACAAGATGTTTGCCACACTGGTATGATAATAGTGTTCTAAGCAGTAGAGTAGTTACATAAAAGCATAAAAGTGGATAGCGATTCTTAAAAAATAAAATCAAGTAAATATTTTTGTTTCATTTTCTTTGTGGGAGTTCGATCTCATTCAAAATTCAGATGTGAGGCTTCGATCTCGTTCTTTGTGGGAGTTCGATCTCATTCTGTGTGGGACTTCTCACAGAGGAACCAATCTGACATAAGGCGTGGGAGAAGAATGTACTACAACGAAGAGATAAGCTGAGAAGATTATTCAACTACAATAGAAGTCTTTCATCGCGTATAATGAAATGAAGACACAACTGAGCTTCCTAAATTGTGAGAAGTCCAATCTGCATTTAGCCGAGCACTCAGGCTTGCTCCATGCACCAAAAAAATCCCCCTCAAGCCTAAGATGCTTGAGTCTTTAGTCCTTCAAGACTTCATGAAATCTAATCATAGGGTTGAGCCTCTTTAACTTTACTCCATCAAATGCCTTGGAAATTGTATTTTCCCACTGTTGTTGACTAGAGACATCTGAGACTTCAATCTCTTTACTTTTAATCTTTTCTTTAGAATAGTGGTAGTGATTCTTTTCCACCATCTCTCTACATTTTCAACCAAATCAATGTGTATTTAATTCTGATTTGTATGCTCCTTGAGAATGTTGTATGCCCTCTTTTAGTATGAAAATTAGATTGAAGAGACTGAAAATAGTGAATCTCCCTTGGTCATCCAGAATATCGTTGAACTTTTTTATTTTTTATTTATATAATTTGTGGATCATCCTAAAGTACATTCCAGTAAGGGTTGGGTACATATTATTAAACCATATGCAAGCATCACTCTTCCTTTTCCAGCTATAGTGGCTAAACTTCAGCCTCTACTAGGAATTTTGCACACATTTAATAAATGTCAATCCATAGATGTAAAATTTTTAGTTGCTGAAGAGAATGGTGTTCAAATCAAGACCCTTCCAACTAGAGTAGTCCTAAAAAAAGATTGCACTACTCAAAGATCATCTCAAAATTATTGCCCAAAAATTATTGGTGGTAAGACCCTTAAAGATCCATTCCATATCAGACTTTATCGAAATCAATTCTATGTTGACCTAAACTTGGCTGCCTTCTAATTTAGACAAGGAATAGTAATGATTTTTCACTTCAAGGAGTTTGTATTTGTCTATAGACCCCCAAAGAAACTTAAAAAGGACATACTTGAGTTCTCTAGTTTTAGCCTTGCTAGGAATGAAAATGAAAAGAAAATTAGTAATAGACATAATGACTATGAAAAAAATATAAGAATTGATATTATTGACTTGTGAGTTACAATAGTATGACTTGTTGATCAATTCTTGAAGAATCTACTTTTAAATGCTTCTAGATCAATTCTTGAAGAATCTACTTATAAATGCTTCTAGAAGGTACTTTGAATCTGATAGGGATACATAAAAGCTTGGAGATTTTGCTACCATAGATGACTTGCAACCCTTCTCCAAGATAAATTGTGGAGTGTCACTACTAATAGCCATAATCATAGTGTTAGAGTGATTCGTCTTAGAACTACTAAAGAAGAAAAAAGTCACCAAGTTATCCCAAAAGCTCTATAAACTTGTAGGAACTTGTTGATGATCAAATTGGTGTCATTTCCATAACTATGCATAAATAGGTCCTCCAAGCATCCAAGAATCTTGATGCCCTAAAGAGAGCTTTCCTGATGCGACTGTGTGATGCGAATAAATCTCTTGAAAGGGAAGGATCAGAGATATCACCATTGATTCCAATTTTATTGGGTGAGTTAGTGAGTAAACAATGCACATGATTAACAAATAACCATCCAAATCCAATGTCAAGCAGGGATCAAAGGATGAAGTCCCATTCAATGTGATCATAAGCCTTATCAAAGTCAACTTTGAAAAATACAAAACTCTGTTTATTTATCTCTACAATCATCATGCTTTCCTAGAGAGAAAAAATAGTGTCAACAATGAATCTACCTTTGGTTAATCTTTTTGTTTAGATAACGTTAACTTATTCAAGAGAAATCTGATTCTATTTGCTAGACACTTAGCCAAAACCTTGTATATAGTGTCCACAAAAGTTGTGGGTCTCTAGTTGTCCGAAAGCTTTAGGGTCTCTTTTAAATATAAGTTTAATAGTGCCCTAGTAATTAACTATAGAAAAGCTTTTCCTATGCGAGCTGTCTTTCTAGATTTGCAAAATGATAGGGACCAGAGAGTGCGAGAATACTTGAAAAAACTTAGTGGTTCTTTGTCCAGCTTTGAAACAACAATTTTATCTTTGTATCTGAGTTCAACGATGTAATTCTTCACCTTCTTCTTCTCTAATAAATAAAACATAGAATGATAGGGCTTACTAAAATTCACTTTCCAGTATAATTTGGAACCACTTGTTTTAAAAAAAAAAAATGTGTTCGCTTTTAGTATGTTCAATGATTATGCAAATTTGGAGTTGAATAGAATCAAGGAGCAAGAGATGGGAATCTATGTGAGTCCAACAAGCTATGTGCCCATGCATGATTTGAATGATTAGATCCATTGGGAGAGAGTGTTAAGAAATGTGGCTGAAATTGAGTTCCTTGATCTTTATGGACTACTCCATTATAAGAGCATGCTTAGAAATGAGGAATTTGTCAAGATAGAAAGCCTAGAACTTTTGATTAGGTTGATTATTTAACTTCGTAGATCCACACTTGATGCTAATACCTATGTTGGAAGGAAGGGAAATAAGGCAACGACTCATCCCTTTCTGTCCTAGATAAGACATTACCTTTTCCATTATGCCAGTCCTTGATATTGTTAATATATTTTAGTAATGATGTGTATGAAAATATCTAGGACTATGGGGGTTATGTTTTCCCTCTTTAGGAGGTCCCCCCCCCCCAACTTGTATAGGCCGATAACCCTAATGAGCTACTTATCCTATACATTCACTTATTGATACACTTAGTGTTGTGCTCCAAGCTTGTTCTTCTTCCACATGTTATTTGTGTGCTTCTCTTGTCTTGAAACTTCAAAAATCGATATCATACGAGGCCTTTGCTTTCTACAGGGAATCATCAATACCCTTCTGGTCATAATCTAAGGATAAGATGAAATTTGATGTGCATATTCAGGGTCATCAGAGTTCAAAATTACTTTATTTTGTGGTGCTGAAATTTTGATTTGAACTCGTTTCTACCTTCAAATGCACTTTTGTAGTTGACTATGCAAGTAATTTTGTCCTGTTGTGCAAAACATATAGACAAATTTTGGTTCACTAGTACAAGAAACACAAACTCGGCTATAGGTCTAGTAGAGCTCAGTTGGGTATTTCTATTCAAAGTTTTTTTAGAAATAGTCAATTTTCTATATCAGGGTATTGTCACTAGGCCTAGTTGAAAGAAATGATGTATTTTGTATGTTGGTTGTTGAGGATAAGTTGGGTTGTTTTAACTACCTATTGAGGGCATACATGATGGTCATGTATTGGTAGCAAATGACTCGTGGAGTATTATGCAAGGTGTTGAAGTACATCAACCTACACTTGCAAATGTTATGACAATAGGTGATCCACTTGCTCTTGAAGTTCATCATATACATGTTCGTGATCCTACTACAGTTCTTTTTTCACCTATTGTAAACTAGCTTTCTTGGGGTGTTAGAGATATAAAACACATGCATTGGTTTTTTTTTTTCTATCAAACCTGCCATTATCCCCATATTTTCTCATGCAAAATGGCCAAAGATGGTTGGGATAGTCTTGACATTCTATACTAGGCAAGAAATGACGCTCATATTTCTTACCCTTTGAAGACAATTAGAAAATGAGCAAATGAATGAAGGAGATTCAATGGAAACTTTTTGGAAAAAGATCAAGGATTTTAAAGAGCAATAGACTGTTGCAGATGAAATCTGGTGAGATAGTTTCTGTGTTCAAATTTTTCTCCAAGAAGATTAATCTAGATAAAATAAGTCAATTATATGCATTGCTGATCAAGTTTTATGACGTGGTCAAATACCAAAGGTAAATCAAGCTCATCTACTAGTAAGCAAAAATATGATAACCTGCATAGTCAAAGAAGGAAGATAAATATGAAACACAAATGAAAAATTAGAAATAGTTTCGTGAGTACTACAAGAAAAATGATCATGTCATTATGAGTTTTTCTAGACTAGCTACAAAAGAGGCAAGGAATAAAGAGGCTAGAATTGTTCTCATAGAGTTCTTTAATCCTAAAACGGAGTCTGCTCATCTTTTTTAGAATGAAGAATTTGCATTAACAATGCAATATAGTCATGCTTCATCTTCACATGAATATTTTATGTCTATAGTGGACTCAATGTGTGGTATTTCTATAGTGGTGCAACCAAAAATATTATCTCCCAAAGCAATTTCTTCACTTCGCTTGGGCCTACTCCATAGACAATATTATCACATGTGCTAATAAATCCTCTTATCTTGTTATCGGAGTTGGGAATATTACTATTAATATTTCAAATGATAGCACAATCACTTTGTCAAATTCTTTTTATGTACATTAAAGGATAAAAAAGAATCTATTTTTAGTGATAAAATTAGCAAAAATTGGCTTAGTAGTGAAATATGTATATTTCATGATCTCCCTAATGGTGACAAAATCAATACATATGGGACGCTATGTTTGGGGCTGAATAAGATGAAAAATTATGGAAAAAAATATGAATTTTTTTGCATGTGTAGTTGAAAGCTGTTAAGTTATCTTAGATGTTAAACTTTGGCATGGATATTTTGATCATCTAAATTCTACAAATTTGCTTTGCATGAAGAAATCTGAAATGGTGTTCTCTTTATCCAAACTTAAGGCATGTTCCTCCCCCAAAGATGATTCAATTAGAGCTAGAAATAAATTGCAGTTTGTTCCTAGTGATCTTTGTGGAGCTAGGTAGACACGTTCATTTGGGAATTACCTATACCTTGTGACTTTCATCAACAAATTTTTTGGGCATGCATGGGTTTATCCATTGAAGGAAAATTTTTAAGTGTTTATGTGCTTTAAATACTTCTCGGTTATGCCTAAAGATTTTCCAATGTGTAAAATGGCTAGCCTTCATTCTGATCCAGGGGGTAAATATCTCTTCCTAAGTTTCATGCATTTTTGGTTGAGCATGGGATAAAACATTCATGTAAAGTGCAATATAAACGTTAATAAAATTGAGTTTTTGAGATGAAAAATAGGTCTCTCATGGAAGTGACACGGTGTATCGTCAATATTAAGGGTTTACCACATAGCATTTTGCTTATGTGTGCTTAATAGTTGTCCCATTAAAGCATTTTAGTCTATCACTCTTTATGAGGCTTCACATGGTTGTAAGGAATTTTTTGCTCATGTACATGTCTTTGGTTGTCTAGCACATTCTCGTTAGTTGTGATGTTGTTTTCGTTGAAGATGCAATTAAGATCTTACTTTCATATACAAAAAGGACATCAATCACCTCAATGTATCTATATGACACTTTGCTGTCTCTTTTTACATGTGGATAGTCAAATGCGGCTCCTCATGATGCGATTTCAAAGTCTTTAAAGGTTTCAAACAATGATATAGATCATCCAATTTTTTGATGCAGATTTACAGGAAGAGCTCATTGATGAGAGGCGATAGTTAAGAGGCAAAAACTATGCTTAAATGGTTGGTTTAGACTTTGAGAGATAGCAATCTAGATGCACGTTTCACATATTCTACTCATTTAGGATCTTCTAATGCTTCTTTTGAATCAATTATATCCCAATGGTTGTCTCTAGCCTTTGTGATGAGAATGAGCCTATTCCTTTTGATGAAGCACAAAAATCAAAAAATTTGATGGCTCCTATGCAATCAAAATTTGATGTTGTTACAAAGAATGATATTTGGTCTTTATGTGACTTGCCTCCTAACAAAAAGGCCATTGGCACTAAATGGATATACAAGCTAAAATCTAATCTTGATGGAATAATTGATAAGTATAAGTCTATGCTTCTCCAAAAGTCATGCTCAAGGAAAGAGAATTGATTTTGATGAGACCTTTGCTCCCACATGCTAAATGACAACCATTCGTAGCTTCTATGCAGTTACAACTCATCATGATTGGAATATATTTTAGTTGAACATTAAGACTACATTTTTGAATGGTGAGTTTTGTAAACAATTTTGTGCATTTCAACCCCATGGATTTTGTGCAAAAGGGCATGAAAACATGATGTATCCAGGTTTAAAAGGGCTTTGCATGAATTGAAATAAGCACCATGTGCTTGTTAGGAAAAGATACATGCCGATGTGCTAGCACATGGATTTGAGAACAATCCAGTAGAGATCACGTTATATGTTAAGTGTTTAGATGATGTAATTCTCATCATTTTTGCTTATGTTGATGATACACTATTCATTGGGCCTAATGAGAAGCATATTGTTGAATTTAATGAGAAGCATATTGTTGAATTTAAGGCTAATTTACCTGCATCTTATGAGGTGACATACTTGTGTCTTTTGCATCATTATTTGGGAATTTCCTTTATGCAATTTGATGGACAAATAGCGTTGTGTCAAACAAGATACATGGACATGTTATTGGCCTTTAAGATTACAAAGATAGTGCCACTTCTATGGAGACATGTTTATGGTTGAGTCTTCATGATGGCTGACATGCATTTGATGTTTTTCTCTATGAGCACACTTGGATGCTTGATTTATGTATGCACAACCCACCATCATATTTAGTTTTTTGCCTCTTAGATGAGAAAGTTTATGCATTATCCTAGGTGTCAAGTGTTGATAGGTAGTTAAGTGCATCTTTTGCTATTTATGTGGTACCTAGCTACTTGGTTTGTTCTATCCCAAGGGGAATCACTACCACTAGACTTACATGCTTTTTTTGACTCAGATTGTGTTGGATTCTCTAACACTCATGTGTACATATATTGTCTTTGCTCCATGCTTGGTAACTCGTGTATATATTGGTTGATCAAGAAGCAACCTACTATGGCCACTTCTAGTTCTGAAGCTAAGTGTAGGGCAGCTTTTATATCTACTATTGAGTGTGTTTGGCTCAAATGCCTTTTGGTTGATTTGGGTGTTGGTCAATCTTCTACCACCACCATCTCTATTGACATTCAAAGAACAATGGCAAGTGCGAGACACCCTGTGTTGCATGCTCACACAAAATAGGTGTAGAATTCTTTCATTTTTGTTCTTCTTTGTTTTTTTCTTTTGTAGATCGTTTTATATTAATCTCATGAGTACATAAAGTGCAGAAAGAAATCCAACAGAATCTTGAAGTTGCATGCAAATGAGCGTTTTTCTTGGGTGACGTTTTGTGCACCTAACATGCATGGCCCAAACATCTTATAGCCCAAAATTTCCTAGATAGATTGCTTCTCTAGAAGCTAGGACTTCAAAATTACTAGGAACTGACCGGTAAATGGGCCAAAATTAGTACAAAAAGGCTTCTAGATGGCTATTTAAGTTAAAGAAAATTTAGCTATGATATCCCATTTCATTGTCTATCACTTCTAACATAGACTTAAGTATCCATTGCCCATACACACATCTAAGAACATGTCTAAGTCCATACACCTCTCACATAGCCACTTTGAGAGTATATGAATAATCTCATGGTTTTATGAGAGGGCCTTAGGCCACCATAGCTTTGGTCTTTGGCCGACTTGGGTCTCAAACCAATGTAGATATATCAATGTAGGCGATTGAGGTATCTATAGATATGGAATGTAACACTGTCTCCCTGTTCTAATGATCATTGTCCTCAATGATATAAAAGGAGAAACTGAAAACTTTCGGGTTCGAACATATGACTCAAAGAGTTAGTGAAGAGTGGATTGGGTGTGTGAAACACTAGATATTTTGAAAAATAGAAGAGTCACTGATATCTCTCCCAACTAATAGTGGTCCTTATCCTTGACATACTTAGGAATCTATATGAGGCTGAAGGAGACATGTGCACATCATGAGTGCTCAAAATATTCTTGGAATCCACATTCCTAGAGCTTGACCACTAATAGTGATCATTTCTCATTGGTAGAAGCCTTGGCATCTTGCCAAAATCCCAATACAAATACAAATCATAGCTTGTGAGAATACTACTAAAATTAAATGGTAAGGACAAACACCTACTACACTTGGGTACGAAAAAATATTATGCTCATCAAGAAATGCTTAGACTAGCATATATAATTTTGGGAACAAGCCATTACATGGGATTTGACTCCAAGAATGTTGTGGATTCAAACCCTTTGGTCAAGATTTCTTTTTCCCTTAGGTCTAATCTCGACAAAAACATATTGTTCCATCAAAAGAGGTGATTTTAGTAAGAATTTCCCAACTTTCGGATGCCTTTTTTGAGCCATATGTGATAAGTATATTTTTTGTATTCATGCACATAGCTCTCAAAGATTTTAGTTGAACTAGATTTGTTGTATTCACACACATATCTCTCAAAGATGTGAGTGGAAGGTTTGAAAAGTCAACAAAAAGCATTACATTATAGAAAATTTTAGTCAAGGAAGGGAAGATGATGATAAAGAAGGGGGCGAGTAAAAAGATGGATTTTCTCTTCAAGTGTACACATCATGAATGCCGAACACGTCTTACTTTGAACATTATGTTATCCTTTAGTATGTATGCTTTTAACTTCCTATTTTTTCTTGTAGAGTGGTGTAAAAAGGTGATCGACAAGAATGAGATCACTTAAAAAGCTGATCAAAGAGAATGAAATCACTTAAAAGCATCATATGTGCTGAGATTAGGGACATGTGATCCATGATTTGTATCCTTAAAAGAAACAACAGAAATTAGATGTGTCTAAGTGATCTATCTTACACGTTGTATCCAAAAGTAAACCCACAAAACAACATTCTTTTATGTTATTTTTTAAATAGAAATCTCCCGCTTCTTTAATCCAAGTCCATTATATAGGTGTCAAAAACTTAAAAATTGGAAAGGAATGTGAACCTTGACCATGTGCATAGTTGCCTATTGCACATTTAATGCTATGTGGGATGATCCATATTAGAATCATCGAGCGTGATTTCCTATCAAAGAATCGATTTGGCAACACTGTGGATATGGATGTAACAGAGCAACAAGAAGAATGAGGATAGATTTTTCATGTAGTGTGTGTAATCATCTTTTGTCTCATCATCGAAGATGAGTGTGGTTCAAGGATTAGAAAAGGTTAGGATGAGAACTTTTATATTTCCTTTTTCTTTGTTTGTAGAATGTGACACTGACGTTGTGCATATCTACAATAATTGATGTGCACTACGTGTTTAAAACACATGCCAAAAGGTAAATCTATATTAATCGATGAAAATGAACTCGAAAATGAGAAGTGACATATTTAAATTTATAAAAGCATCATAATCTAAGTAGCAAAAACTTAGTATGGAAAACTTCATGATCAATTTCCCTCACACACCCAAAAGAGACTACAAAAGTTGAAGATTAATTATCTTGACCTATCATCAAAAGCTCAATCGAGGCTTTATTATCACTTTGAAGCCTAATTCAATTAGAAGGTTGGGGTTGGACATCATTAAGATTGCACCATTCTTTGTCACTCTTCTAGGTTAACCAAGGGTGTGATCGATAGGCATTGTGGAGAAGGTAACCATGTCGATTCAAGACTATCTATTTTTTGCTAATTTAATGATCATTCTCTTTCTCTATTATTGGGAAGGCCTTGGTCAATGCAAGTGAGAGACCTAAAATATTGGGGCAGTGATAGAATATAGGTCACGTTAGATACCTAAGGGCATGCACAACTCTAACTAGAAGTTGGATATGACCATGCCATATGGAGTCAAACTGTGTAATTAGCAAACAAAGAGAAGAGCCCATACAGAGAGTCCAAAACATGAGTGGTTATAGTGATGGATGCAAAATGGATGATAAAGGAGTCCAAGAATAGAGAGTTGGAGTTTCTCTTCATGTGTATGCTAATTATCCAAGTAAGATGAAACAAACTTCATCATCAGGCACCACTTCTTCATTCTAGTTTGATTATATCCTTAAGGAGATAATCATCTTCCTTTTACACTACTAGTAAATTTGGTATCACAATGACCTTAATGCAAAGGATAAATGCAATATCTAATACTATCCAACTAATGGGTATAACTATTTAAGACGTAAAAAATGAAATTAATTCTAAGATTTTGAATTGAAACATAAGTTTGAGTTGTTGAATAACCAAGTTAGGAATCTACAAACATTGAAACGTGACTGTGAACATGAGGTTAAAGTCCAATGATTATCTACACACAAACAGTCATTTGATCTTAGAAGATCCATACCTAAAGAGATACCTAGAAAATCAAGTTGGGTTGAGAAGAGACCTATACGATGTTTTTGGTGCGATCAGTATGGACATATGTTGTGGGGTTGCATATTGTATGAAAGTGCATGCAGACATAGACTAGTAAGTGAACGTGGAGGAAAAATTTGTAAATATCAAGTTCAATTACCTTTACATTTGAATTTAGGAAGAGGTGGGATGAAGGAATGTTTTGAAGAGACCAAAACTAGATGTAATTCATTTCAAAAGATAGGGAAACCAAAAACTCATGAAGATAATAGATCTAATGAACAAAGAAGAATGCTATCAAGAAAATTTTAGTCAAGGAAGGCAAGACATTGATAAGGAAGGGGAAGAGCAAGAAGATGGAGTTTCTCTTCAAGCATACAGATCATGAATGCCTAACAAGTCTTACTTTAAACGTTATGTTATCCTTTAGTATGTATGCTTTTAACTTCCTATTTCTCTTGCATAGTGGTGTAGAAAGCTGATCACTAAGAGTGGGCACTTAAAAAGCTGATCAACGAGAATGAAACCACTTAAAATTATCATATTGTTTGAGATTGGGGACATGTGATACACGACTTGTGTCCTTAAAAGAAACAATAGAACTTAGATGTGTCCAAGTTATCTATCTTTCAGGTTGTATCCCAAAGTAAAGCCACAAAACAACATTCTTTCATTTTATTTTTAAACAAAAATCTCCCACTTCTTTGATTCAAATCCATTGCATAGGTGTCGAAAACTTAAAAATTGGAAAGGAATGTGAACCTTGATCACGTTCATAGTTGCCTATTGCACATTTAATGCTTTGTGGGATGAGCCATATTAGAATCATAGAGCCTCATTTCCTATCAGAGAATCAATTTGGCAACACTATGGATAAGGATGTAAGAGGGAAAAAGGAAGATTGAGGAGAGATTTTCCATTTGGTTTGTGTAATCATCTTTTGTCTAATCACCGAAGGTGAGTGTGGTTCAAGAAGCAGATAACGTTAGGATAACAATTTTTATATTTCCTTTCTTTTCGTTCTTTCTTGCCTAATTTCATGAGCCATGTATGAATGTGACAAAGGATTTGTGCATATCTACAATAATTGATGTGCAATACATGTTAAAAGTACATGCCAAAAGGTAAATCTGTATGAATCCATGAATATGGATTCAAAAATGAGAAGTGACAAATTAAAATTTATAAAAGCATCATAATCTGAGTAGCCAAAGCTTAGTGTGGAACCCTTCATGATCCTTTTACCTCACGCACCCGAAAGAGACTACAAAAGTTCAAGATTCATTATCTTGACCTATGATCCAAACCTCAATCGAGGCTTTATTATCACTTTGATGCTTAATTCAACTAGAAGGTTGGGGTTGGACATCATGAAGATTGCGCCATTCTTTGTCAGTCTCTTAGGTTAACCAAGGTTGTGATGGATAGGCATTGTGGAGAAGGTAACCATGTCGATTCAAGACTATATGTTTTTTGCTAATTTTGTGATCATTCTCTTTCTCTATTATTGGGAAGGCCTTGGTGAGTGCAAGTGAGAGACCTACAGTATTGGGGCAATGATAGAATAAATCAGCAAACAAAGAGAAGAGCCCATACAGAGCTCCATTGTAAAAAAAAAAAGAGGAAGATTTGATTCGATGTATGATGGAAGGACTTGAATGTTGTTTGGGTTTATCTCATATTCCAAAACATGAGTGGTTATAGTGATGGATGCAAAATGGATGATAAAGAAGTTTAAGAATGGAGAGTTGGAGTTTCTCTTCATGTGTATGCTAATTATCCAAGCAAGATGAAACAAACTTCATCATCGGGCACCACTTCTTCTTTCTAATTTCATGATATCCTTAAGAATATAATCATCTTCCTTTTACACGTGGTAAAATTGGTATCGTGATGACCTTAATCCAAATGACAAATGCAATCTCTAACACTATCCAACTAATGGGCTTAAGTATTTAAGACGTAAAAAATGAAATGGATTCTGAGATTTTTGAATTGAAACATAAGGTTGAGCTGTTGACTAACCAAGTTAAGAATCTACAAACATTGAAATGTGACTATGAACATGAGGTAAAATTCCAAGGCATATCTGTGCACAAACACTCATTTGATCTTAGAAGATCGAGACCTAAAGAGATACCTAGAAGATCAAGTTGGGCTGAGAAGAGACCTTTACAATGTTTTTGGCGCGATCACTATGGACATATGTTATGGGATTGCATAGTGTATGAAAGTGCATGCAAACATAGACTAGTAAGTGAACGTAAAGGTAAAATTTGTAACTATCAAGAACAATTACCTTTACATTTTAATTTAGGAAGAGGTGGGATGAGCGAATATTTTGAAGAGACCAAAACTAGATATAAGTCATTTCAAAAGATAGGGAAACCAAAAACTCATGAAGATAATAGATCTAATGAAGAAACAAGAATGCTATCAAGACAATTTTAGTCTAGGAAGGTGTAGAGGAGGTACTGGGGTATCTGCTTTTAACAAAAGTAGAGCATGAAGATTAAACACATCCAGTACGTCGCCTACTCAAGGGGGGTTCTCTTTAGGGAAGTATACCCTTTAACATTTCTGTGAGCAGGTACATAACATGGATTGCACAAAATGGTAAATGCTTCAGAAAATATGGACAACAAATGACCAAGGAAGACCATACACTTCTTGATTCGAACCAGATGATTACAAGGTTGGGCAGAGAACTCAGAACAATACAAATGGTAGTATTTCTCAAGAGAATAGAGATTAATCAACTCACTGACTCACAAAAAAAAATAACCCCAAGCTACTCTCTTACACTATAGTGCTCATAGCCCTTCACTGTGAAGCCTACCCTCTGTATACACGACAGAGTAGCTCCCACAGTAAACTTGAAACCACCAAGTGCAAGAGAGGTCTTTTGCACGTATACACAAACCACTGTATCTCTAAAATTGTACCGTGTACATGTAACCTCAGTGTACCCAAATGAGCAATAAACCCTTGATTTTATAGGCCCCAATAGGCCAAGAGGCCTTGCCAAATCTTCACGTCCATTGATCACGTGCCGGTTCATCACCCAAAATTGGAGGAGTAGGTCAAATATTCCCTTGATTTGAATTAGATCCACAAAATAGGTGGTCGCCGTGAATGGATGGCGGCCACTTTTACTCTTAACAATACACTTTTACCTTTTCACACCAAACATCCTTGATTATTATTATATTCCCTTGTGCGGTATGGCAATCATTGACTTTGGCATCAAATGGACCTGCAAAAACTTCATATATCCCTCCTTTTGTAATGTCTGTGAGACATACGGCGAGTGCAAATGCATTCCCCCTTTCGTCTGAGGTGGAGAATGAAACATTCATATACACATCCTCTGCATCATCTTGGTGTTCATCCTTCTCATGACCCAAAGCCTGCTCTTTCCCGATCCAATCTGAGGAGACCGCAATTGCATCATTTATGCTTCCATGCTTCAACTCCCTCCTCCGATCGCCCCATGTGCGAGCAGTTGGATGAGTGTATGTGTGTGTATACGCATGGGGGTATGTGTGAAATTATGGGGGTGCGTGATTTTGTATGTGTGTGTGCTTGGGCATGTGTGGGGTGAAAGTGTATTTGTGTGTGGATGAGGTTATGTATGTGTTTGTGCTTATGTGTGTGTGCGTGCATGTGCTTGTGTATGTATGAGTGCGTGTGTGTATGGGGATGTGGAAGGGGGTGTGTCCATGTGTGTGAGAATGTGCATGTGTGTGTGTGAAGGGTGTGTGTGTATATGTATGGTTGTGTATGTGTTGCGATTGTGAGTGTGTGTTTGTACGCATGTGCGGGTGATGTGAAGAAGAGGTGTGAGGAGGCGGGGGTGGTGTGAGGAGGCGGGGTGGTGTGAGGGAATGGTGTGAGGAGGCGGGGTGGTGTGAGGGGAGGTGGTGGGCGGAGGAATTGGCGGGGGAGAGGGGGGGATCTGGCGGGGGTCAGCGGGGGGGGGGGGGGGGGGGGGGGGGGGGGGGGGAAGGGGAATTATGGCAGAAGGGGGGGGGGCGGGGGTTATGGCGTAGGGGTGCGGGGGCGGAGGGCAGAAGGGGGTGCGGAGGGCGGACGGCGGAAGGGTGCGGGGGCGGAGGGCGGAAGGGGGTGCGGAGGGCGGAGGCGGAAGGGTGCGGGGGCGGATGGCGGAAGGGGGTGCGGAGGGCGGAGGGGTTTGGCGGGGGAATTGGTGGGGTGAGGGGGGGGGTTGGGCGGGGTCGCGGGGGGGTTTGGAGGGGGAATTGGCGGGGGTGAGGGGGGGTTGAGCAGAGGGCGGAGGGCGGAAGGGGGTGCGGAGGGCGGAGGGGTTTGGTGGGGGAATTGGCGGGGGGGGGCGGGGGCTAGGTGGAGGGGGCTGCGAGGGGAACTGGGCGGAGGGGGGGCGGGGGCTAGGTGGAGGGGGCTGCGGGGGGAACTGGGCGGGGAAGGTGGGCGGAGGGCGGAAGGGTGCGGGGTGGGGGAAGAGGGTGCGGAGGGCGGAGGCGGAAGGGTGCGGGGGAAGAGAGAGAAGGAGGGGGAAGAGAGGGAGAGAGAGAGAGAGAGAGAGAGAGAGAGAGAGAGAGAGAGAGAGAGAGAGAGAGAGAGAGAGAGAGAGAGAGAGAGAGAGAGAGAGAGAGAGAGAGAGAGAGAGAGAGAGAGAGAGAGAGAGAGAGAGAGAGAGAGAGAGAGAGAGAGAGAGAGAGAGAGAGAGAGAGAGAGAGAGAGAGAGAGAGAGAGAGAGAGAGAGAGAGAGAGAGAGAGAGAGAGAGAGAAGGGACGGGGGAAGAGAGAGAGAGAGAGAGAGAGAGAGAGAGAGAGAGAGAGAGAGAGAGAGAGAGAGAGAGAGAGAGAGAGAGAGAGAGAGAGAGAGAGAGAGAGAGAGAGAGAAAGAAAGGGACGGGGGAGGAGAGAGAGAGAGAGAGAGAGAGAGAGAGAGAGAGAGATAGAGAGAGAGAGAAAGAAAAAGGGAGAGAGGGAGAGAGAGTGAGAGAGAGAGAGAGAGAAAGAGAGAAGAGAGAGGGGGTAGGTTGAAAGAGACAGGGAAATAGAGAGAGAGGGGGAAATCGAAAGAGAAGAGGGAGAGAGAAAGAAAGAGAGGGAATAGAGAGAGAGAGAGGGGAAGGTGAGAGAAAGAGAGAAAAAGAGAGAGAGGAAAGAGAGAGATGGCGCGGAAGAGAGAGGGGAGGGGGATCTACAGACCCCCACATGAAGATTTTGCACCGTCCCTGGTGCAATTTCTTCCTTATTCTACTTATTTCTTCAGAATGAACTTGCAGATCCTCCAGTTGCACTGCTAGGACTCCATACCACACTTTTGGAGAACCAAAATACATATAATTCACAGAATACTGGTGGTGATCTTCAACATGCCAACAAAAAGAGGAAAAACACATTCCCATATACAGCCAGGGAACCAGAACTCCAGAGATTTTCTCCTCCTCAAAAGCTAAGATTGATCCACCCAGCCGAGTAATGCTACTCAAATTCCACCCAGAGCTTTCATAGGAGCTGTGTGTCTCTCCAAGTCTGTCCTGAGGAAAACCACTACCAAATTTCCTTGTCTCTATCTTAGCACCATAAAGGTCCTCCAATTGCTCAGCTGCATGCTCCACTATTCGCCAATATTCCCCTTCTACACAATCAACAGAAGCTTTCTCCCGAAAAGATTCATGAATAGGCTTCTCCCTCGCAAAATATTCATCCTTAAACTGGTTATCATATTTTTCAAAGGCCTCTAATGTGAATGGTGGCCCGTGCTCAAAACCAAACGTTCCATCCTTATGTGCAGATTCTGTGCAAACATCTATAGGAATTAATCGAGGACGGCCTCTTGTCCGTTTCTTCTGTTCCCTGATCCATCCTAAAGGTATATTTGAGAATGGGAAGTTCTTGAAGGTCACACTTAGCTTCCTCCGATGCAGGCACAACTTTGTCACTTTCTGGTCCTGCAAGCATAAAATCATCTGATTCCTCATGTTTACCTGCCTTTTCCTTACATACCATCTTAGTGGCGCTAAGTGTTGAATTTTGATTATCTGACTCAATTAGAGGTTTCTGTCCTTCAGGAGGTGCCTGCAAAAGATAAGCTTGACTTTCTTGCTTACTCTTTTCTATATTGTTCAAGTGAAGAACATCAGTTTTTTCCTCTTCCCGACCTCCTTGTGTTGCTTCTTCTTGCAAAATCTTCATTTACCTCACATATCTCCACTGTGCAGCATTCTGCACTTCCCATCATCCAATTTAATAGAGCATCATCTTCGAAGGCATTACCTGAGTTTCCATTGTATACCAGTAGCCTTGTTGATGTCTGATCCTTCCTCCAAAATGTATCTGTAATTGATTATTAGCATATGTGGAAATCACTAACTTGTTCTTTCCCCAATACCCTGTAGAGCCTTTGCTTGCCTTAACCAAGGCCTTCCCAAGAGTAGAGGGTATGAGGTCTCCTGTGGCAGGG